>OMLC01104443.1:0-13775 GCA_900302585.1 Regalecus glesne
GGATTGCTCACACTGCTGTGCACACACAAACACCGCAGCACAAACGGCACACGTGTGCACACAAACCCTGACATTTGATCAATACCTGTCATCTATCCTTATTCACTAATCCCATTTCCAATCAGACTCAAACACTAAAGTTTGGTGGTGGTGATGATGGCTCTGTGTGTGTGTGTGTGTGTGTGCGCGCGTGTGTGTGTGTGTGTGTGTGTGTGTGTGCTTTTGAGCAAACATTAAAGTGTCATGTGTCCCCTGCTCTTTGTCTTGCTCATCTTCAGGTCAACACTGGCTGTGGGTTCCAGGGTTTTGTCAGGAGGCACGCCGCCTGCAGAGAGTCACCTCAACACTTTGTTCCTGCGTCAGAGCTGCCGAGTCAACACTCTGCTTATCTTCTAACACGTTAGATTGCTGTTCCCACCACCCCATGCCTGTACGCAAGGTCAGTCAGAGCTGCTCTCCTGGATGTCACCTTTTTATAACACTTCATTTACTGACCTAAATGGCCGTGGTAGCTCAGTTGTCCAGCGTGCTCACCGGGGGCTGATGACCCAGATGTTAGGGGTGGCAGGGCTCAGGAGGGCCAGCAGGTCAGCTAGTAACTGGAAGATTGTTTGCTTGATCACCTCTCCCTTCAGAAACCATGTTGAAGTGTCCTTGAGCAAGACACTGACCCCCTAACTTCTTGGCACAACCGATGGAAATGAGCCTGGTGTGTTAAATCTGGTGGGTTTACATTCTAGATCTTCAGTATGCACGGTCCCTATGAAATGATTCCACTCCATGTACACAAAACTGGTTTCTGCTGCCTGTTAATTAGTCCAGGCCTCACGAGGCTGTACAAGTAGTTTTGGCTATACAGTTAGAACACGAGCCTGCAGCCAGAGCCTGCAGGCTCATGTTCTAATCACATTACAACCTGCCATACATTACAGCATTGCATTACAACCTGCAGCTCGTGTTCACCAGCTGGCTGTGGACCAGCCGAGTCTGTGCTCGTACTCGCTGAGGAGGCAGCATCTCCTCCACTGAGAGATTTGGGCAAAGCACCTATAAATCATGCACATCAAAACGACTGCTGGTTTTATCACTGCCATCAGGCCTATTCAAACTGCCCTCATGTGTTCCATTTTAGATGTTTGGACACATAAAACACATTTATGTTATAACTTGTCTGTAGACGTGATGGTTATTCTTTACAGAGATGTGCATCCAGTACGCCCAGGTACCCATCCATCCATCCATCCATCCATCCATCCATCCATCCATCCATCAACAGCGTATCTAAAGTCGGGTTGCGGGGGAACTGGAGCCTTTCCCAGTGCTCACTGGGTGAAAAGCAGGGAAACAACCTGGACAGGTCACCAGTCCATCACAGGGTAGAGCAGTTGGGGAAACAGTGTCTCGCTCAAGGACACTTTGAGACACTTCTCTGCAGGTCCTGGAATCAAACCTGCAACCTTCCATTTGCCAGGTGATTGATCTACCCACTGAGCCATGCTGCCCCCTTGCCCTAACATTTTGAACTTACTATTTAATCATACTCGATGTCAGTCCACTGTAGGGATGCTGCATGAGAGTAGAGTTGTGACTCGGCCTGGACTGGGGGACTGGCCAGGCACTGTCTGGTTTTGCATGCACCTCTGAGCAGGGCCGTCATGTCCGTATCTTGCCTGGACCGGTCGTCACAGAGGCTGCTGCTGGAGAGTGCAGGGTTCACATCATGCCCACGCATAGAAAAGCCCGTTCACGTGCGTTGAGGTTATCTTTGTCGAGCTGTGGTTTACAAGCACCACTGGCGCTGCTCCAGTGTAATAGATGGCCATATTTCACGCCCATGTTTGTCAGGCACAAAGTCACAGAACGCTGGAGGTGGTCAGGGCGAGATGCACCGCCCAGCTGGCTGAGCAATGCAGGCAGACTACAGAGAGGTGGTGGTTCTGTTAAGCTAGCCATCTGACTGACATACAGGGATGGGGCTCGGCAGGCTGGGAGTCTGGAGCCAGCACAGGTTCTGGACGGACTGGCCGGGGCTAGAGCACATATATTCAAGTTCAAATGTCTTTACTGTGAACATAAACAGCAGAAAGAATTCTCAGTAAAGGATCCAGAAAATCCATCCTGGAAAAGGAGCAGAAGGACGTTTCTATGGAAGTTTCTGCCTCAGTTCTGTGATTCCACTCATTAATTCCATAATCGGCTTCACATATTTCATGACATCTGCTGTTGATGTGAAGATGAATGAGTTCTTCTTCTGCTGCCGACGACTTCTTCAGTGGTGCCATTTCTGTGCTTTGTGTGCTCTTCATGATGTCGTTTAAGGAAAGGAAGGCCAGACTCTCACTGATCTGCGATGGTAGACCATGTCTGTCTGTGTGGAAGTGGTCCTGGATGTGAAGGCTGTGCGGATGGTGACTGTCAGCTGATTACCAGATGATGGACAACATACGGGCCCTCAGTTAGACTGTGGTTTTGGTTGACAAGTCCTGTTGTGTTTTAAGAACGTCTCTTTTCGCCCTGGAGCAGTGACGTGACAGTGATCTGGTCTTTCTTCACCAGGGTTCAGTTAAGGGCCTTTCTCTCCGTCTCTGGGAGCGTCTGGTGACCAACAACCATCACTGTGGAGGAGCTGGAGCTTCTGCTCTTCACTCGATGTCTTGGCCACGTGTGGACGCTCGCCATCCAGCCTTGTGCAGCAGTTGATAGAGAGGCGTGGGATGGCGGTGTTGGGGGAATGCACCTCCCATTTAGTTTGCGTCTGTCTCCAGATGCACACCAGGAGAGCAGAGGCGTGTGTACGGGAGAGGAAACTGAGTGTTGGCCTGGGTGTGAAATCCAAAAATCAACCAGAAAGGTTCCTCCAATGTTAGAAGCTGAACTGACATGTGTCAGAGACATGCCAGGGGTCTGGAATCGACACCTTAGATGTTCAAAAGCGAGATGAGAAACCAGTCATCATGGTGACTCCTGTATTGGTGGCCAGTGGGAGGTCAGCTGGCACGAGACTTCCTGTCTTTTGTTCACTTTTGAGGAAAACAGAAGCAGGTGTTGCCTGGAAACGGCTCAGGGTCAGAGTGAGTGCAGAGCAGCCATGTGCTAAGACTGCAGTCCAGGATCTCCATGGAGTCAGTGGTTGTGTGTTCCATTGGAGCTGTGGTGTTGGTGGTGGTGTTGGTGTGGTGTTGGACAGACATTCAGTGTTCCAGTGTTGTGGCTGGGTGTAGGAGGCAGAGAGAAACAGATCTCAGCAGCAGTATACAGAGGCTGGTGAGTGTCTCCCACCATGTCAAAGATGAATGGTAGGATTATGAAGCCCAACTCCTTTGTTCACATGGAGACAATAATGGTTTAAGAGTGGAGGAGAGTTGCAGAATTCAACTTGAATGTTGAGCATGTGTATTCGGGAGTGTGTACAGATCTGCACACTATGGTTTAGCCTATGCTAATGGGCTTATGGTAGCCTATTAGTTTCTCTCACATGTGCATTCCACTGTGAATGAAGCATAATCTGCAAAGGACTAGATACCTGTGAAAAAAGCAGCATGGGGAAACGTCCCCCATCCCCCATGAGGGAAAATCCCTCAATCCAGAAGCAGGATCTGCTGCTCTGGCTTAGAGAGAGTCGGCCATCCTGGCCAAGTGTCTGCAGGTCTGCACAGGAGGGGAATGACAGCTTTGTGAAGAAATATGTGTTGGAGTGTGCCCATGGTGTGCACAGGCAGCACCAGATAAACAGCAGTGTGCTCAGCTCATCACATCCAGAGCCGTGGGTTCCTCATTATGATACCCAGCCCTCGGAAACAAGCCAAGAATCCATCAGACAGATGTGATCTGGATTGTAAGAGAAGGCAAATGAAGATATGAAAACAGAGGGATGGAGTTAAGCCTTTACCTGTTTGAACACCCTTGGAAAAATCCCGTCCACCACCCTCACTGAGGGGCTCCTCTGACGGGTCTTGTTCCCCCTGGAGGCCACTGAGTGAACACGTTGACTGGCTCCCTCTTGATGAGGAGGTGGTGTAGAACCTGGGTTCGGGCCTGCCTTGGGCTGAAGGAATACCTTGTAACTTGCCCACCACATATACAGGCAGCTGTGAGCCAACCTCACAAAGCCCCAAAAGACCATTGAAAGGGCTCAGATGCTGGTGCAGCTTAGATTATGTTGCCAGCTTTCATTTTGTACTTTATATTTTCCACTTGTCTAATTTTGTTTCTTTGGTTGGTGTGGATATTGAACCTGCTATAAAGTGGTTGGATTCCCTCATGAGGGGGGCTCTGTGGGGTGAGGTAAGAGTGAACGGAGGGGAGCAGGCTCAGGGTAGATGGAATTTGAGGATGTGAAACTCAAAAAAATAAATCCAAATCTTTCAGTTACAGTGCTCACCTTGGTTTGCTTTACTTGGAAAAAAAAATTGAATAAGAATAAAAAACAAGGGGCGACGTTGTCCTGTGGAGTTGATGCTGTACACGGAGTGAATGTACAGCGGGTTCTCATCCTGCCGCAGGGCGCTCGGTAGATGTGAGGCATTCATTGTGAAGCACTTCGAGTGGCTGCTAGACTATAAAAGTACTACTTAAGAACAAGTCCATTCACCATTCACTACTGTGCTGACAGGTTAGCGGCTGTGGCTCTTCGGAGGATATGCCCACAGTGAAATCCACTCTATCTGTCTTTGTCTCAGACTTAGATGGAGTTTGGGGGATTAAGGCCAAATACCCTTCCTGATGCCCTGTGGGAGGTTAAAACCCACAGCCTCTGGCTCTGCCACTGAGCTCCTGCCCCCCGACCTACAGCCCTTATAATGGAGGCTGCTGCTGCTGCTTTACTTCCTGTGGATATGGTCCTACGTCTACCTGGATCTAAAACTGAATCAGAGGCAGGATTTTCTCCTTAGTGTGGATGGTTCAATTTTCCACCGCCTGGCACAGTGTCTGTGCACCACCTCCGACCCACGCGGGTCTTGCTGGATGGAGGCTGGCAGTGTGTTTACTGTGCACTAATCCCCTTAACAGCTCCCTGGTCCCGTCATGAGCCAGGTGTGTGTTGGCAATGCTGAGCGAGGCAGGCCTGCAGGGAGCTCCTCTGAATAGCAAACAACCTGTTCAGCTTCACCCCGAGAGCTGCCATCTGAAAACACATTTAGACACGTGAATGAGGACAGCCTCTCACGTGTCCCTCATCAACCACCTTCCTCCCTCCACTAGGGCCGCTCCATGTCTGCCCTCTGCTCACCGTGTGTTTGTACAGGCTCTGGGGTTGTTTCTGCCTCAGCGGTCCTCTGCACACGCTGAACCAGGACCAGAGTCATGTCAGAATTCTGGTGCCGTTATTCAGGAAAACCGTGTGGAGAATATTTAGACGCCCCTGGGACAGGATTCAAACCCAGGACCTTCTTGCTGCGAGGCAGCTGTGCTGACCCCTGACACATGCTCATTGTGGCTGAGGTCTGCAGAGCAGTCCATGGTGACTGCTCAGTGTTTGGGCCTCTCTATTCTCTGCACAGCTGGATCAATAGTACACTTGACCCATAGGAGAAGTGCTCATATTCAGTGTGCTGCTTGAACCAGCGTCCCTCAGTTCTGTGGCCTGAGTTCTGCACACAGGCTCCCTCACCCTCCCTCCCTGGCTCAAAGTTAGCCAGGGAGGTTTCCCTCTGCAGACTAAGACACCCTGTGTGAGTGGCCATGAGATGCAAGATGCAGGCTCCACCAGACACTTCACACCACTAATCACTTCCATTAATCCTCCTAAACTCTCTGTCCAGCACTTCACCTCAACGGCAACTAGTTGCTGGTTCACCTGATCCATGGCTGTCTCTGTGATGGATGGCATCAGCCCTCCATGCTGGAGCTGTGTTCAGCACACTTCCCACAACAACCCATCCGTTACTCCCATTATGTCGCACTGGATTATCTTATGTACCAGAAGTAGTAATTATTATAACAAGAAGAAAGTATATAATTAAATTGTCTGTAATAATCTATTTAACCATAATCCATCAATCGTCAACCGCTTACCTGAAATCGGATCGTGGGGGAACTGGAGCCTATCTCCGTTCTCATTGGGTGAAAGGTGGGGTACACCCTGTATAGGTCACCAGTCTATCACAGGGCAGAGCAGTTAGGGGAACAGTGTCTTGCTCAAGGACACCTCGACACGCTTCTCTGCAGGACTGGGGATCGAACCTGCAACCTTCTGATCGCCAGGCGACCGCTCTACCCACTGAGCCATGCCGCCCCTTATTTAACCATAATGTTTTATAATAAAATGTTAAGATGAATTTGAAAGCTAACGGGTAGCCAGTGAATGGAGGCGTGCACAGGAGTGGAGTGATCTCTTCCTGGTAATGAGCCGGGCAGCAGCGTGTGGTAGTGGCTGTGGGGGGGTGGGGGCAGCCCTTCCTGATACCCGACTAAAGTGCTCTCTGGGCCTTCTGTCTCTGGAAACACTGGCTCACATCCTCCACACACATATCGTGAGTGTAGCGTGATAACAGGGGTGCAGGAGGGTTGCTGGAGGTGGGATGGGGTGGTTGTCATTGGATCAGAGTGAGTGAGGGGTATGCATTTGTCTCAACCTGCAGCAGAAGACATTCTGGTCCTCAGCATGGAGGAAGGTCTTCTATAGTTTGTGATCTCTTCAAGAGTCCACTGAGACAAACTTGTAATTTGTGATAATGGGCGATAGAAATGAATGGACTTGACTTGACTTGCAGGCCCCTCCACACTGACACGGGGCTGCTGGCTGACGATGTGCTCTTCAGCTGTTCAGTGGAGCTTCTGTTAGCCCCTCTGAGCTCCTCTGGCATGTACATATGTACAATGAGATATGAATAAAGCACAACAAATATTAAGATATTTAAACTCTTCATCTCACAGACGTAGACTTTTTATTTATATAATTGAATGTTGGCTCCGAGTTTATATGTATATAAATCTTTGTGTGTGTGTGTCTGAACTTCAGTCAAACTCCTTGGATGTGGAGAAGCTTAACAGATGAAATTGACTGAGTCGTTTTTGGACCCTCCTGAGTGGACTATCGATCACAGCTAACGAGTTTTGCTCTACTGTAATTAGTCAGAGGGCGCTGATGGATTGATGTCTTCATTAGTTCTGCTGCAGCGGGCAGAGAGGAGCAGTGATATGGATCGGGGGTGTTGATGCAGGTGGTGTTGTCATGTGTCCGCTCCCTCATCAGTAAATCAGAGGAAAGTGGCGTGTTGCTCAGAGAGGGGTGTGCTCATCTGAGTTTGTTGGAGATGATCTACAGCACTTGTTAGCAGACTACCACAAATGATAGATGCCTCCAGCTGAAGAGCTCCACAACACTGCGACTGATGGCGTTTTCAGGATGAGAAGCCCCGTAACCACTCCCAGCTGCAGGACCAGCTGCTGTGGGCTGGTGGTATTTACAATGAACCATTCACCCATACACCCATTGTCTTTATCCAGTTAGCCCAGCTGGTGGTTGTGGTGACTGGGATGTATCCCAGCTGCTCTAAGTTCAGGACAGGATGGGTCATTAGGACAGGTCACCAGTACAGGTACCCAGAGGAAGAAAACCAGTTTACCTCAAGGCACTTGCAACTGGAAATGTGATTTTATTTTTGCTGTACTTGCAAACACGCGGCCTAGGAGCGGTGACGTGGTTAAAGAAGTGGGGTCATAATGAAGTGTTCTGTTAAGATAGACCTGTTAAGGACTGAAGCTTAACATGGTGTCTCCCCTCTCCTGTTCCTCTTGTTAGCACCACCTGTGCCTGGCAGAAGACCTGCCCCACGTGTTCCACTGCTGCACACGGCGTGTTCAACTCAGCGGCCCTCCACAGAGATACATCACCAGGCGTATATGTAAGTTTCTTTGATGAACTTCACATGCTTGTGATGTCTGTCTCGGCCAGTAGCTGGTCAGCGTTCCAGCTGAGCATGAGAAAACTCGTGGGCCAGGGTAGATGTGCTCAGCATGTGTGCTTTGTGTTGGTGGATTTCAGCATGTTACGAAACTGAACATCCATAGTATTAGAGGAGGTATTGTAAATCCTAGAGGGGAGGTCTAAGTTCGGTGGACTCTCTCCCCTGTCCTGCACTATCCACATCTGTTTATAACCTTTGTTCTTTTATTATTTCCTCTGTGCCAAATTAGAGATGAATAAATAAAAAGCAAATAAATAGATAACTGGTACATAGATAAATGAACAGGCAGATAAAGGGACAAATAAGGAAGTAATGGGAAAATGAATAAATTGATGAATAGATGAGTGAATAAACAAATAAATGTATAAATGAATATATAGAATAAATAGATAGCTTAATCAATCAATAGATAAATGAAGTAAATTAATGGTAAATAGACTCATTTTTATACAGACTTTTCTAGTCTCGTGACCAGTCAAACCACTGTACATCATATGCATCACGTTTAGGGAGCATGGGGGATTCAGGCCAGATCACCTTTTCCGCACACCCTGCATAGCAGGATGGATCCTGTGATGCCTGACTGGTAGACGTGCACTCTATCGCCGAGCTACCGCGACCCAGTTCACCACACCAGTTTGATAGAGCAGCCTCTCTGCTTGTTTGCTGTACATCAGCACTGATTTAGTGGGAAGGATTTCTCTCCATTGATCCGTTGTATAATAAGCTGTATGCTATACCAAGTCGTCTGAGCAGGGCGATGATGAATTATGGCAGATCGATTACTGGTTTGGCTATAGGTCATCTGATGTGCTGGCACTGAAGACACTGTTCTGACTGAGCATGAACAGACCACAGTGTGCACAGCCAGTAGGCTGCTGGGGTGCACGGAAACACCACCATGTTAAAAGTCAATTGTCAGGAGTCTTTGGGGCTATGATGCCTCAGCAGTAGAGCACACAGCTCAAAGTCTGGTGTGGTGGGTTTGCATGTCCAGAGACAGCAGGAGAGGAGGAAAGTAGACATACTGTGTGTGCTGGAGACCAGGGGGGAAAGGGAGTCAGGCCAGGAGCATCAGAGGTGGTTCAGACTCTTCTACCATGGTGCAGATAGGAGGAGACATGGGGTAGAGGTGATCCTCAGGAGGAGGAACGTGTCAGGAGTGTGTTGGAGGAGAAGAGAGTGTCAGAAAGATGAGGATGAAGCTGGAGGTAGAAGGTGTGGTGATGGATGGTATCATCACATATGCCCCACAAGTTGGGTGTGAGATGGAAGAGGATGAGGAGTGAAAGGTGGTTGGTCCAGACCACCTCCCTGTGGAGACATGGAGGAGTTCAGGAGAGATGACAGTGGAGGTTTTAACCAGACTGTTCACCTCCATCTCTCCCAGTGAGAGGAGGTGTGAGGAGTGGAGGAGAAGCATCCTGGTACCAGTGGTCCAGAATCAGGGAGATGAGCAGAACTGTAGCAGCTCCAGAGGTATGAAGCTGATCAGACACAGCATGAAGACATGGGAGAGAGTAGTGAAGCTAGGCTAAGAGGTGAGGATTAGTGAGCAGTATGGCTTCATGACACCACAGAACTCCACACATGTGATGTCTGCTGGGAGGAGGTGGATGGAGGAGCATGGAGGAGGTCAGAAGGAGTCACATGGTGTCTCTGTGGATGTAGAGACACCATGTGACAGGTGCTGAGAGAGGAGGTGTGGTGCTGTATGAGGAGGTCAGGAGGAGGAGAGAAGTGTGTCAGGGTGGGGCAGGATATGTATGAGGGCAGTAGTGGTGAGGGGTGTGGTAGGAGTGATGGAGGGGTCAAGGTGGAGGTGGGGTCACATCAAGGAGTTTTTCTTGTGTGTACAGAAAAGAGATTAAAATTGATGCTATTTTTCAGGGGGGCTTCCGTTTTGGTGCCATTCTTTGTGTGGGTCATGTTCACGTCACAGTCCATTATAAAGTCTAAACTTCTTGCTTTGGATTTAACATGTGGAAATATGTGTTTGTGCTCCACAGGGTAAACAGCAGATTGTTCATCGTGACAGTGTTGTGAAAGTGGAGCTGGCAGAGATAACTGCTGAGTTGGACCTGGACATCCTCACCCGCCTGGGGAGCCTGATCAAGGCCTTCAGGCACTGTCCCATACAGACAACTGGATCTTTGCACATGCAGGTACATTACACGGACACACATTAAGGAAAAAGATCAATTTTACACTCCATGGTTCAATCTATTTTAGAAATAAATTTCAAGCAAATTATGGAACAACCCCTAAAAAAATCGTGACAATTTAGACACAATTTTTCATTCAGTTTGAGTCTTATTTTCTAAGCTTTTTTCATCAAGTCAGTGTTATTTGTAAAGCCCATTATCACAAATCAACAATGTGCCTCAGGGGACTTTACATCAACACAACCTCCTGTCCTCAGAGCCTCACATCAGATCAGGAACAACTTAAAACCCTTTAACAGGGAGAAAAACAGGAAGAAACCTCAGGGAGAGCCACAGAGGAGGATCTCTCTCCCCAGACAGACAGACAGGTGATGGAGGATGTGAACACAGAATAAGACACAGAGGAGGATCTCTCTGCCCAGACAGACAGACAGGTGATGGAGGATGTGAACACAGAAGAAGACACAGTTTACAGAATACAACACAGAATTATAATGTAATTACAAGAGATACTATAATAATGATGATAATAATAACAACAACAACAATAATAATAATCACCTTTCTAGGGACAGTGCATATTAATGAATATCTACCATGCAAATACATCAGATCAAGCCACTAGCCAATTCTCATGATATGAAGAATATGTCAGATGTCATTGATCAAGCCATCCAACCCCCAACTATTCAAGCCCTGAGTTGGAATGGTGACTTGTCCAGGGTGTCTCCTCCAAACCACAAAATGAGCTTAAAGATAGGCTCCCTCATGATCCCATGATCCCTGATTGCAGACAAGTGTTCGATGATGGATGGATAGATTATGTACTTTGAAGAGGCGGCAGTAGCTATGGTAGTGGGGGGAAACAAGCCAGGCATGGTAGCAAAAAGTGAAAGAAGAAGTTTAAGTTTAGCAATAAATTTAAGACTTACATTCCAGGAACACTAAACAGCCCTGCTCTGTCTGATTATTTGTATTTGTATTTTTTTAATTTTGCAGATTTGTTTCATTATTCACTGTTATTTGCCCATTATGTTGGGGTTTGCAGTAGCTCAGTGGTGGTGTGTGCAGTTTGACAACTGATGAGCCAGATGTTGCAGGTTTTAACCCACCACAGGGCATTGGAAAGGGCCTCCGGCCTGAATATCCCAAGCCCCATCTAAGTCTGTGTCCACCCCACAACATGGGGGCCAAATGTCTCATGAATATGATGAAATGGACCTTTCGTGCAAGGCATTTCTCTTTGTCAAATAAGAACTTTGTCCACCTCAAACAAGTGTAAAAAATGCATATTTTTGGGAACTTTGACATTGCTGTTTCCATCAAGTCTTTTAAGTTCAAACTGACAACACTTACATCAAATGGGGCAGCATGGCTCAGTGGGTAGAGCGGTTGTCTGGCAATCAGAAGGTCACAGGATCGATCCCTGGTCCTGTATATAGCATGTGGAGGTGTCCTTGAACAAGACACTGAACCCCTAACTGCTTACTTGATGTACGTCGCTCTGGATAAGAGTGTCTGCTAAATACCTGTAATGTAATCAAAACACTTTGATAGAGACATGGGTACAGACTCACAAACTCTACATTTTGTCTGCCTCTCCAACTCCCAGACCCAGAGCAGTGAGCTGTGCTCCTCTTTCTTGCTCCTCTCCCCACATGCGGTTCTCCGGCTACGCTTCCCTGTTCCAGACCTGCGACCCCTGCCAAAGCGCCGACCTCCAACTCAGAGAGCAGTACGACAGGAGACTCTGGTTCTTGAGCTCACAAACCTGGAAGTGAAGCACCAGGATGGCCCAGGAAAGTCTCCATCCTCCTGTTTCACCCAACTGCTAGAGGCCTCCTTTACAGACATGCATGGTGAGAGAGATAACCACTGGATGTCCAGCCAATGAGCAGCTCTCATATGAACCCAGCCTTTAGTGGTGTGGTATCACTGTGTTGTTGATCAGGGTGGGGATGCTGCAGTCAGCTCAGACTCAACATGTCTCCTGGATGAGAGAGAGGACACGTCTCTCAATAAACCTCTGATCCAGTTGAACTGGTTCACCTTTTTTTGTGATTACTGAGCATACATCAAGATGTTTCCCAGTATGGTTCACGTTGTCTCTGCTATCTCTCGCCTTACTGAAGTCTTACAGTACGGTCAACTATTCACATGTGGTTGTCATATTGACTTTGTGGATGCTTGTGATGGCCTGTATTTATTTTCTGGCTATGTATTTTTTGTGCAGTATGATAGGAGACTGTTGTGTTGAAGTGTATTGTTGGAACTGTGCTTTTACTTTTACCAACAGCAAAGTCCCACAAGTCTGACTCTGTGGTTGTTAAAGAATGTGACTCTTTTTATTGAATGCTCTCCTACAGTAACAATGACATGGAGCTTTAACCCCACACTTCCTATGTTACCTGAAATTCTTTCCGTTTAGTAGTTTGCAGCAGATAGCTTGGCTGTGTTTGGGTAGATGCTGCCCTCCTTGGCCTCACAAGATGACAGAGACTGGTGTGGCAGCATTTCCTGTACTTGTACCTTAAATATATGAATGCCTCTTCCCAGGAGCATACGAGGGCTGGGAGGGAGGCCGTTTCCCCTGCATCAGAGTGAAGAGGAACCATGACTCTGTGCCCAGGTTAGTGGCAGGAGTAGGCCATAATAAAGCCTCTTGCACTGCATGTCAGTATGGCACCACAGACCTCAACACAGACCCTTGTTTCTTCTTCCTCCTCTCCCTCATATTCAGGATACTGGTGCATGTAAATGGAGGTGAGGCCCAGGACCCTGCAGGAGTTCTAGGTGGGCTAGCCATGGACCTGGTCAGGGACTTGGGGGCCATGTCCTTTGAGAGCACCTGTGAGCTCAATGACAAAATCAGCTCTCCCTTCTCTTCCAACCGAACCATGTTCGAGACTGAGGAGGTGTGCTTACACACACACACACACACAGACACACACACACGATGGCACTCAAAGAACTGCATACTGTATAGGCATGTAAGAAATCAACCTTTTTTACATGGTCGACCTCGTGTGTAATTGTGTACACATTTAGCATCAGAGGTCCCATTAGGGTTGGATTGTTTGATTGGGGTTTACGGAATTATCTATTTTAGGAGAACATGGAGGCCCATTTTCCCCTATTTGAACTCATTGGCCCTCAATAGGTATCAAAAAGACAATTTGGACACACAATTTAAACACAAGCTTTATTTGAGAAAGAAAATGACATGTTTCACATTCTTCATAGGAAAGTAAGGATCACGTATACTTTACCGCGGCCATTATTCAGGCAAAATGAGCTCTCTCTTCCGCAATTTCCCCCAGTGGGACTAATAAAGGAATATCTTATAGCAAACGGCCTTGCCTGAATTTGAAGGTGAATGGATGTTGAGTGTTTTGATATAGCTTATTGGAGGCTGCTTGGCTCAGTGGGTAGAGTAGTCGTCTGGCAATTAGAAGGTTGCAGGTTCGAGCCCTGAGCCTGTAGTGAAGCATGTCGAAGTGTCCTTGAGCAAGACACTGTTCCCCTAACTACTCTGCCCTGTGATAGACTGGTGACCCTTCAAGGGTGTGTCCCCGCCTTTCACCCAATGAGAACTGAGATAGACTCCAGTTCCCCCGTGACCCGACTTTGGATAAGTGGTTGACAATGGATGGATGGATGGATGGATGGATGAATATATTGAATGCTACTTTGTAAGTTG
>OMLC01104448.1:0-20692 GCA_900302585.1 Regalecus glesne
CCTGTACGTCTGCCCAAGGTCAAAGGATGTTTATTCACCAAGAGAAGACAGACTTCTACCTACCTACCAAGCATTGCCACTCTTCTCGCTTTGTTTATTTTCTGCCTTGCCTCCAGCACAAGGGTCAGTTTGAGTCATGTAAATACTTTTGCTTGCTCCTAAATTGCAGTCGGCACTGAGAAAGGCATGTAGTATCCACAGACTGACTGTTATTGCAGTAAAGGTTTAAATTGTTGTATTACTGTCTTGACATGTTGCAGCAAGACACCTTACAAATTGGTTTTATGAAGTCTTGATTTTTTTTTCTTCTTCTATTGATTCTAATCACTGCACTACTTCACAGGAGCCCAAGGGGACTGCAACTGAAAATATATTTGTGGTGGTTTAGTTGAGACAGTATTTTGTAATTGCTGTATCTTTTTGCACTTTTCTGCATTCATGGATGAATGAGTTGTATGTTGGCATTGAGGTCATCAAGAAATGAACTCGCTACCTCCGGCTTGTCAGTTCCCAAGGAACCACTCTAGGTTCTGCCATGCAGCAGGGGTGGAAATTGGGGACAAACCCATGGGAGGCGTTGGATTTGATTTAGATATTGACACTCAAATACACCCTGTCCTGCACCACACAGACCTTGGCAAGACAGGGGGGTGGGCTGAGATTAGGAGTGTGCATGTTTGCGATAAGAGTGACCAATATACTGACGCAGAGAGAAGGAAACACATGCCGCTGACAAATAGGCTTTTTCTTCTATTCCCCTTTTGTCCAGCTCTGGTGTGCTCTCCACTTTCCACGGTGTGGGTGTGCTCTGCCATGACAGCATTTCTTTTGCCTGTATGCTCACCCTCATGTGTGTGTAGCTTGGCTGCATCATGAAAGGAAAACCAGGTGGGAGTTGGGGGGACTCGGAGGAGCATATCTTGATTTGAAACGACTTTTGCAGCCTTTCTCAGTATGAAGAAGCTTTATCCAGAAGAGAGGGAAGCTATTGAGAGGGAAGAGGAGCGAGGAGGAAAAGAAGAAGAGACACATAAATGGTTGGCGCAAATTGAGGAAAGGAGAAGAAGATTTAATGGGATCAAGTCTGGTGCAGCCCCGACGTTTAATGGATGACTGATCAATGAGCTGGTGTAATTAATACCAAGAAACAGGGATGAAATATTGATTCGGGTCTTACACACCGTCTCACCACGTCTCCTTCCTTCTACCTCTAACTCCATCGCTTGCTTTCTCCATGTCACTGGGGTTTTCCTATCTCCCTTCTTACTTTATCTATTCTATTACACTTAATGGCATCCTTATCCCCCCCGACAGCCACAAATTAACTAAAACGATTGCATTGAAGTCTACAAAAGGGAGAACGGAGCACTGTGACGTCATCGGGTACAGACACTTCGAACAGCACTTAGAGGCACATTCCCTTTCATGAGGAATATTGCAACTGTGTGTTCATCAGGTATATCTTTCCTGTACATTTCAGCCTGATTGTGGTGGCTTCCCTTGACCCTCCCCTCCCTCTCTCATAAGAGTGTTCACAAATCAACTCCATTTGACTTTTTTGTTTTGCACATCTACTCTCTTTACCATGTAGCTTTGTAAGAACTGACTTTCTACCTCATATTTAAGGTTAAGTTTGCTGGCCTTGCAGAAAACTGGCATTCCACAACCATGTTTAGCCACGTAGATGAAAGCTGCTCAAATGATGTGCTGGATGCCTCCTTGTGCATCAAAGTTATTGTAGTGTACTTGGCCTGAATGGCAAACCATAACAACACATTAATATGATTCCGAATCCCTCATTCCCTTCTTCTTCCCCCTATTCCCTCTTTTTCAGACCGGCCCCTCCACTACCACTTGCCCTCCTCACTTTCACCCTGGCTCTGCTACCTATTGATTTCCCTATACCTCAGAAATGCTCAACAAGGGCATAGGATCCGCTGAAGCCCTCAGCTGCCTGTGCCATCTCTCACCATCTCCTCTCCAACTCCACAAACACGCACCATTTTCTCTCTTGCTGTCATCTTCCCTTAGTCCTCCCTGTGCATGTTAGTCCTTACTCTCTTGCTCATGCATGCCTGTCACGATTCGGCCTACCTGTTCTGAAGAAGTTATTCTCTCCCCTCGAGGAGTGGGCATTGAGAGAAAAGGGGAGAAGTGAGGAGGAGGGCATAGAGGTGGTATTGGGGGAAAGGAACTGTATAAGCTACAACAGCAGCTGTGCTGTTGGATTCAACCTGGTAGGATTGTTGAATCCACCTGGGGAGTGTGGAGAAAGAGAAGCCTTGTTCATTCAATTGTATGTTGCCTTATTAAAGGCTTCCATTTAGGTATAAAGGAAAATGTTCACATAGCACTGCTTGCCCATGCGAGAGAGTTAAAACAGGATGTGTACATGTGTCTGACACTAGCACTCATCATCATCATCATCATCATCAGCGGTCACTCGAAGTGACTATGACTGTCCTCTCCATTGGATGGTCTACTTGCTGACCTTCAAATGGCCGTAGAAGCTGATCTGGGGTCCACATACTTAGCTGTAGTGTGGACAGGAGGATGAGGTGGGGGTTGAGCCTTTTTCTCTCTCTCCTTACTGTGCTGTTGTTTTTTTCCCTGCGGCACAGTGGAGTTCCATTTCATCACATGCAGCTCTTTCCTGCATGGCTTTCTTCCAGGAGTGCCTCTCCACTGCAATGTGTGATGCTGAATTTCTTCAGACTGGTCTTGATAATGTCCTTGAAATGTTTCTTTTGCCCGGTGGGAGCTTGCTGATCTTCCTTCAGGTGGGAGTGCAGGATCTGTTTGGGGAGATGTGTGTTGGACATGTGCATTACCTGGCCTGTCCATTATTGCAGTGGTGATGGTAGTCATGTTGGCCTCTTCCAGAATACTGATGCTGTTGCCTCTGCCCTTCCAGCTGATCTTCAGGCTCTTTTATAAGGATCTATGGTGGCATTGTTCCATGGCTCTCAGGTGCCTGTTGTTGGTGGTGTGTGGCTTTGCTCTATTGAGCAGGGTGGGGATAATGACTCTTCAAAGACTCTCTTCCTAGTCTGGCATCACTCAGGTGGTGGTTGGCCTCAGAGTCGATGTCAGCTTGTGATGAGAGAAAGTTGCCGAGTTAGGGCAAGTGAGCTACGTTTTCGAGAACTTCCTTATCTGCTTTTATGGTGGGTTTGGTGAAGGTCAATGTAGGACCTGGGTGTCTTTGAGGCCTTCTCTTGAGTGTGCTGCGATGGCATTGTCATCTACATCCTGAAGCTCCATGAGGGTGGCGTCACAGACTTTGTTCTTGGCCCTGAACCTATCGAGGTCGGAGAGACTGCCGTCAGTTCTGTATAGGGATGGGCTCCACATTGCAGCTCTTCACCAATGAGGGGGAGTATGGCAGCAATTCAACGGCAAACAGGGTTTGTGTGATGTTTCCACAGTGAAGGGCTCTGACACAGAGCTGCTGTTGCTGATCACTGTGGCTGACATGCCGTCATGTAGACGCCTTGATATGGTGATGTATTTGTCAGGGCAGCCATTGCCTGATGGTATGCTCCACAGAGCCTAGCGGTCGGCTGAGTCAAAGGCCTTTGTCAGGTCTTTGAAAACTGGCAACAAAGGATGCCTTTGTTCATGCCTTTCCTGTAGATACGTCTGTCATGTCACATACATGCATGCATGCACATAGTGTGTCATCCCACTGTGTGTTTATCATGACGGGCCTTGTTGTTCTATTGATGAGTCTTACCTCGACTGCTACTTCATTTGTGTTAACTCGTGCCACTCAGCTGAATACTGGAGCTAAGTTTGGAAACCATTCAATCCCGAGCCTGGGTTTTTGTAAACAACTTCCCTTTAAGGCTCAGGAAGAGAGAGAAAGTTTGGCAAAGACCTTAACAAGTTTAAACTCAGGGACAGAGAGCGTGACAGCAGGAATGGGGAACAGAAAGAAATGGACAGAAGGTTGGATGTAAGGTAGAGAAATGGAAATTAATCTGCATTACTTGAATCAACACTATGAGTTCGGGTAGGGAAAAGCACCAGAGGAAAAAGAAGGGGGAGGACACCTTCACGGTAGGATTACCAAGGGAAATTTAATAACTGGTGTCTGAGTTTGTGTTTTTAAAGTCTCATGCTTCCAATCTCTTCCTTGCCTAAATATCTCCCTTTGATACATTTTGATTAGTTTTATGTCCATAAATCCCTGCTCAAAATAATATTTTCTTTTGTGTGTGTGTGTGTGCGTGCGTGCGTGCGTGCACGTTAAGTCAATTTCCTTTGAATAGCCCATTATCACAAACTTGCCTCAGTGGGCTTTACAGTCAGTGGGTGGCATAGCTCAGGAGGTAGGGCAGTTGTCGAGTATTCAGAAAATTGGTGGTCAGAAAGTGTCGAAGCATCCTTGTGAAAGACACTAGATCCCTAACTGGTCTACAATGGAATGGTGACCTGTTCAGTGTGTTTCCCCACATTTTGCCGAATGAGTGCTGAGATAGGCTCCAATATGGCTCCGCAACCTAATTTCGTATAAGCGGTTGACGATGGATGGTTGGATGGGCTTTACAGTAGCGCAACATCCCGTCCTTAGACCCTCACATCCAATGAGGAACATCTTTTTATTATTTTTTTTATTTTTACACCTTTCAACAGGGAGAAAAAACAGGAAGAAACCTCAGGGAGTGCATCAGAGGAGGGATTTTTCTCCTAAGACATACGGGGATGCAATGGATGTTGTGTCCAGAATTAAACACAATTTACAGCATACACCACTAAGATGATACTAGAATTACTATAATGGAATTCGATATTTGAAGAGTATGATGATCAATGAAGGGCTGCAGTAGTTCAGCAGGGCATGCAGGCCAGGGAATGAGGACACAGGACCAACCCATCGCAGGGTGCCAGAAAGGGGACCCAGCCCACGTCTCCCAGGTTCCTCCCAGGTCACTTTGACAGATAAAGAGAGAGAAGATATGGGAAGAAGAGAACAGTTGACATCAGTCAATCTATGCTCTATGTCTGTATGGATAGATGACAAACTAAAAGGAAAATCCTGAATGATTGACCCCTATAGTGAGGGGGTTCCAGGGGCTCATATGTTATACTTTTCCTTCAATATAATTGAATGAGGATGATATCCACCTATCGTCAACCACTTATCCGAAGTTTGGTCACAGGGAACTGGCAGGGAAACACCCTGGACATGTCGTCAGTATGATGATGATCTATAATATTTGATTATTCCCCATCCCTAGATGTTGTCCCTCATTTGTTCCTTTGCTGCTGTTGATATGATTGCGTGGTTGGATATCCATGGGGCATATTTGCTCGGCATTGTCTGAAAGATTTAGTGCATCCAAGGTGCAGTCAGTACAAACAAATGGACCCACTGCCAAAACTAAACTAATAATCTACGATTCCTAATGTAGTTTTCCAAATATTTGAATTGTGCTGTCCAAAATGAGGCTACATTACCCTGCCAGCAGTTGCGATGCTCTGTTAGCCAGCATTCGGATTTAAATGGGGGAGAGGGCCTTCAGCGAAGCCACTGTCTTTCTGAACAATACTGCCAGGCACATGAAAAAGCTAGGTTGCTATCCAACCAGCAGAAATCCTTTCCTTCTTAAAGAGATACTTGATGTGTGCCACAACCATGCAAACAAGCTTCTATTACTCCCCACAACAAGCTCATGAGCAAAGTAGCAAGAAATGGAAAGAAAGATCAAGTGGGCAGGAAGTGCAAAATGAACCAAGGAGGATGGAGGAGAAAAGGAAAAACTTGAAGAAGAATAAGCTTTAATATTTGTCATTGTACATTCATACAAAATAATGTGTTCTCTGCATTCAACCCATCCTATTCTATAGGAACAGTGAGCAGCTGCAGCACCTGGGGAGTAGTCAGGCATTCAGTGCCTTGCTTAAGGACACTTCAACAGGCTTTCTGCAGTGATGGGGGATCAATCAATCAAGCCTCTGATTACCAGACAACTGCTCTACCTCCTGAGCTTAGCTGCCCCCTTGATCAGATGAATATTTTTTACTACAGTTCACGGTTATGTTCCATTTCTCCCAGGAGAGCAATGGATGTGATACACCATGCAAAATTGCCCTTGACCAGTTAGGGCCTCTGCTGTGTAGGTAAGCAAAGACTTGCCAGAGCATACTTGCAGAGACCAGGCTCGAGTCCAGCTCTTCTCACATTCAGCATATTACATTTCATCTTGGGAGACGGGGGACTTTAAACTTTCACCGATTGTTATGCCTGCCCTTCCCCTTTCACCGTAAATAGTCCATACCGCTTGAAAGAACTCATAAATCAGCCAACCACAGTGTGCTGCAGGAGGAAAAATGTGTGCCGGTGGCATTTAAGATGACCCATTGCCAAGCTATGAGCTGGCCAGTCTCACCCGTAGTATTTAGTATGGGGAAAAACACACAAAAAATAAAAGGTCATTTGGCGGTTGACTGAGATGTCTGGTGTGCCTGCCTAGCCCCTCCCCATGTGTATGGATAAATAAGAAATCACCTTTTATAGGGACGGTACATATTAACAGACATTTAGAGTCAGATTGTCAAGTAATCAGAGAATTTGGGGTTTGATCTCCAGTCCGTGCAGAAAACATGTCGAAGTATCCTTGACCAAGACACCGGACCCCTCTAGCTGTTCTCCGGGTGCTGCGGCTGCTCACTGCTCCTATAAAATAGGATTGGTTAAATGCAGAGAACAAATGTTGTTGCATGTACAATGTAACAAATAAAAAAATGAATTAAGCTTCTTTTTCAATTATAAATATGCCAGATTTAGCCACCAACTGCTTCCAACATCCCTATCTCCTGAGCCATGCTGCCCCTGATTACTGATCACAGTCCATGTTTGAAGCAAACCTCCATTTTTGCCACCATTTCATCCACATTCATCCTCACTATTGTAACTCAAGTGTCACCCACTTATATAATGGGAGACCTTTTGTGACTGATTGGTTTGCGATGTGATGAGTCCTCAATGTCACGAGCAAACCCTTGAAAAGTTCAACTTATCTCAATTCTGCAAAGCAACTGGCTGTCCAAAAAACAAGTTAGACAGGAACAGCGTTTCTCCAGAGCCTCTGCTCCCCCCCCCATCTTTAAACGGTTCTCAGGTGCGTTTGATACAGAGAAGGCACTGAGGGTTGAGAAGGGAAGAACAGTATGGACAGGACTTAAATGAGAGCATCTCTCTTTGGTCCTTGCTTACATCTGCATCATTACCTTGTTTTTCTCCCTGGCCTGGGAAAGATCAATTGATTTAAGTAAAACTTGGGGTTAGAGTTAAACGGAGGGCGATGGGCATTGATGTCCTGGATGATCATCAGTCAGTCCCTGGCTTGTCCAGAGAGATAAGTCCTGTGGCCTGCTTTTAAACTGATCGATGGCAGGATCCATACTAATACTCTCACAGATCTGCATTCTCTGTCTTTGTTGTTGACTTGATTTCTCTCTCTCACTCTGTCTCTCTCTCTCTCACACACACACACACACACACACTCAGCTTCCTCCTATTTATGTCCTTGCTCTTTAATTTTCTGACATGGCAGGAAGGAGATAAGCTTAAGGGCACAAAATGAATTAGGGATGCATGATGATATCGGCACGACATTGGTGTCCACCGATAAAAACTTAAGAAGTTAATTATTTGCATTGACAGATATGAAAAATTCTGCCGATGTGCGTTGCCGATAAGGTGGTGCGTTACCTATGTGCACGGGGTGACTCTGCCTACACGTTTAATATGAGTGTCAGCAATGACCTTCAATGCGCTAGCTGTGTGGAGGTATTTCGGTGTCTGAAATGGGTAACGAAGTTGCTGCTTTCAATGCTTGCAATGTAAAGCATCAGTGATGCAAAGAGGTAAAACCACGCTCCTTTAACCCCATCCATCCATCCATCCATCAGCAGCAGCTTATCTGAACTTGGGTCCTGGAGACATGCTGGAGCCTATCCCAGTGCTCACTGGGTGAAAAGCAGGGAAACACCCTGGACAAGTTGCCACTCCGTTGCAGGACTTGAGCAGTTAGGGGTTCATCGTCTTGCTCAAGGACACTTCAGCACTCTTTCTGAAGGGGCCAGGGATTGAACCACCAATCTTCCGATTACTAGACAACCGTCTTACCCCCATGAGAAATGCCACCCCTTATATACATTATTCAAGGAAACCGTCAGCAGAAGGGAGAATACTCAACAAATGATGACTTGGCAGCTGATTGCATGACATATCAAACAGGTCTTGCACTGCACAAGACTTAAAGAAGCCACCCGAGCTACTGGATTGTGTACCTTTACATTATGCAAAACTAAGTCCTCCCACTTTGGAGGCTCCCTATATAATTATGCATCTTGACAGCCGTCATCCTGAACACCACAAAGAGTTTATGAAACGTAAGCAAGAAAAAATGGTCCCAACAAAAACCTGTCAGAAGCCTCTACTTCAGTCGTTTGACAAAGCTAAGAAATATAGTAGCAACCACCCAAAGGTGAACGCCCTTAAAACCATTGAATTCATTGGAGACACTTGGTGTTATCTTCAAGGAAATTAAAAAAAATGTGTATGTATTGGTATCAGCAATCAGCCAAAATGAGTTCGAAAACATCGTCATATCGACTATCCATCTATCCACCCACTGTCAACCGCTTATCTTAAGTCAGGCCACAGGGTCATGCTGGAGCTATCCCAGCACTCATTTGGCAGAAGGTGGGTAAGCATCCTGGACAGGTCGCCACACTGTCTCATGGCAAGCATAAAGGTTTAAAGCCAGTTGCCGCCGCCCCCCCTTAACACCCCACGGTGGGGTCAGCCTATGGCTCATTAGTTCCGAAAACACATGCTCTACCCTTGGACCACTGCGGCCCCTTATTTTCATATTTTCTATTGTCCATTCCTAAAAGGAATCTGAATTCACTGATCTGTAGTACAGGATTGGTTTATCTGTTTGAGCTTCATATGATGTTTTGTAGTCGTATTTGTTAATAAAACGGACATGCATAGTTTTCTGGCTAACTGCCTATTGTGAAAGAATGTTAGGAGCCTTTCAGCTCTCTTTCATTTAGAGAAATATATCCAATGTGGAAACTCACTGTCAACTTGAACCCTTTTGGATTTCAGTCTCTCAATGATCCCTCTGTCCTCTCTGTAATCGAGGGTTTTTTCCATCATAAAACATGATGTAGCACATTGAAATTTGCAGCATACTCTTCCCATGCTCCATAGATTATGTCCTCGTTCTAATCCCTTTCCTCATGTCCCCCTCCCCTCATCTCTCTCTTTGTAGCTAAGGTCAAGTCCAAGTGCGCTCCCACCTTCTTCGCTTGTGCTAATGGGATTCACTGCATCATCGGACGCTTCCGCTGCAACGGGTTCAGCGACTGCCCTGACGGTAGCGACGAGGAGAACTGCAGTGAGTTTCCCATGGCAACCAAATACCATGCCAACCACCACACTGATTCCCTGAGGACCACATGTCATAACATAGATCTTCACCATATACACAATCTGTATGGAAGTAACTTGTCCTGTAGTCAAGTCTATTTATAAAGCACATTTTAAAACAACCAGTTATTATCCAAGGTGTTAAGCAATGTCAGTTTTTCTAAAAAATGTAAAAAGTACTTAAGAATATCAATTAATGAAATGGCAGATTAACAAATGCAAATAAAGAAACGAGGACAGGCCCACTCATGACAAATAATGAGCACCTCAGGTATGCAAGTCAATTATGATGGGCTTTTAAGGGGGATTTGAAAGTATCATGGATAGGGGCAGATAGAAAGAGGTAGTTTGTTACACACTCTCGGGGCAACAGCAAAAACATAATCCCTCTTCAACTTCCGAGACTGTGAAACACAGGAAAGTATTTGGCTGGAGGATCTTGAGTGACCAAGAGGTGGAAAGGGGGAAAAGGAGGTCAGAAATTAGATGAAGGAGCAAGCTCATGATAACAAAAGATCCTTAAAATCAAGTAGAGCTAGTGGGGAAAGTCCAAAGCAGGAGTGTGTTGGCTCTTCCGGGTGTCCATCACAAGTCTGCCAACAATGTTGTGGACCAGCTGAAGAAGTGAGCAGGATGAGTGATTGACGCTTGTGTATAGGGAGTTACAGTAGTCTATGTGAGAAGAGTGAAAGCGCATATGCTTTTTTATAGGTCGTGGAATGGGAGACAGGGCGTCATATTTCCTATATTTCTGAGCTTCAAAGACCAGATTTGACATTGGAATTTGTCCGTTTTTCAAGTTTGAAGGCTGAGACGAACATAATGGCCACATTCCTAACAGGATCTTTGAAATATGGGGACAGAGGTCTTAAGTTGTGGGAGCTATAACAAGTAAATGGACTTATCCTTATATAGTGCTTTCCTAGTCTGCCAACCACTCAGAGCACTTTGTAATAAATGCCTCACAATTACTGAGGATGAGGGATTAAGGCTGGACGCCCTTTTCTTGACACCCTATAGTAGAACTTGAACCCGCTACGCTCGACATCGAGGCGAGTACTCTTTTGGCGAGCCACTGCAGCCCAAATCAAGTAGGGTTGAACAGTATATCATGTTGGCTTGAACTTTGCTCTATACACATATGTAATAGTTCAGTGCAAATGATGCAATGTAAGACAAGTTGGGCCTATCAGTGAAATTATATTGATTTCTTTTTACTCCTCGATCGAATAAAAACTAGTTGGGTAATTTGAAATAAGCTTTTTTAATTATTTTATTTACTGCTGTTTATTTTATTTTATTATGTCGGTCATTTAGAATAATTCTTTCTAACAGGTTTGTATTTTTCCATGAATGAGTAAAACTCAGGAGATTATAGGAGGGTTTATGCCACATTACACTTAAAAATGAAATTTCACCAAGGGACACAGTAAAATGTAAAATGATATATTATATTGTGTCCCTTGGTGATATTTCATTTTTAAGTGTAATGTGGTATAAACCCTCCTAAAATCTCCTGAGTTTTACTCATTTATGGAAGAGTCCCTCCCTTTAAGCATAAGCAAAGCACCTTCACTAATGGCTGAGTATTAGTTGAATACAATGGCATCTCAATGAGTCAACCAGAATGTTGACTGATTGCTTTACCCCCTCCCCCCTCCTAAAATCTCCATCATCATTACCAGTGATAAACTCTTTCCAAATGGTGCTATTTCAACTAAAAGCTCCATATATCTGGTGACATTGTATAACTCCTGTTTTGCTTGCAAGTGCATAAATATAATGGAAAACACTGACATTGCAATGTCATACCCCCAATATTGTTCAGCCCTACATGCACATGCAGACACAACAAAGCCATTTTTCTCGAATCCGTTAAAGTAACTTAAGTCCTAGACTGTTCTTGATGACATAGACGAGCATTTGGGGAATTTGAGATCAAGGTGTAGCAAACCTAACTGCTATGAAGGCTGTCCTCACATGATGGTCACAGTCATGGCACCATCCCAGCTCTTGCCATTCCAGGGGAGCAACTTGGAGTAAGCCAATCTCACTTCAGTGTTAGAGGCAATGTTCCTATTCTACAAAAGCCCATGCACACAATTCCAATCTGGCCATTTAGATTGAGCTTTGCTCTATGCTTCCAGCACATACCGCAACACCACTGTGTAATTGTCTGGATCTTCTCACAAGATAATTCTGCCTCATTTCACAGAAGCTAGACAAAGGGAAAACCAGAGTGTCTGCTAAACAGAAATGGTAGCACTTGGAAGTTTTTTTTAAACTTTTGGGGGTTTTCATCAAGTGTTCTGCTTTCACTTTGCTGTGCTACTGTTAAAATTTTTATCTCTTTCCTCTGAAAATCCCTCTGAATGTGTAAAAAAATCATTTTTCATTGGATGCAAATGAAGTGATTGAATTGGGTTAGGACCAAAAGTCTTTATGAAACCAACTTCAAACAAAGTACACACAAACACTGCATAAAGGTTCATCATAGCATTAGGACATCTCTCAGTTTGTGTGGGTAAAACACCAACAGCTCCTTGAGGAAACTGACATCAATATGTTTTTTTTTATTAATCTTATCTAACCTTTGACCTCCAACCTCTGCTTTGACCCAACCACAGCAGGTAACCCGTTGGTGTGCTCAGAAGCTCGCTTCAAGTGTCGAAATGGCCGTTGTGTGGATCGCAGCTTCTTGTGTAACGGCCAGGACAACTGTCAAGATAACAGTGATGAGGAGCACTGCTTGACCACTGCAGGTATGCCCCAAATGAAACCCACACAAGTCATATGTGCAAAAAGAAAAATACATAGTTACTTTCACATATGTTTTTCTAACTTGAAGTGAACATTTAAAGCATTATCTGTAACAGGAATTTATTTAACTTGGAAGCTTTGAAATCTGCCGGAAATCCATTGCTTTTGATATCAAATGCGGAGACTTTTTTTTTTTCCTTGACCCGATTTTTGCCCAAGATGTATTGCATCTGACAGACAACAGCAATATGTTATATGCACATGCTTATTTACATACAGCAAGACTTCTACGTTGGCTGTTCTGACAAAGCGTTCGCTGGGGTTGATTACATGTTCAGCATGGGAGTCCTTTCAGTTTGCAAACGGTAAACAATGGTAATGAGGCTTGGGCTCAAACTGAATGCGGATAGACATTAACCAATGTTCTTAATTTCCACATGCTTGAGCAGCGGATGAACGGTTTTATTGTGACATAAATGCTAATTCAACGACATGGCAGCACGGCAAGACCTTGGAACATGACATACATGGCCAAATTTTGCTCACCCCAGTGTCGCCGCAGCTAGACTACAATCCAACACCAGTCTCGATTATTTCTGTTATTTTAAAGTCTACCGAGCTAGTCCTGGTCCCAGCACCATATTATCGGGGTGTTGCTCAAACCTGTATGCCTAGAACAAAAATGTCAGACACCCACAAATATGCACATACACATTCACACGTACGCGTGTATGCGCGCACATACACACATACACACACATACACAAGAAAGCAAGCGTGCACACCGAAGCACATTACCTTATATTCAGCTCTGACTTTGCCTCTCTCCATAATAGGCAGAGACCTGCAGGTGACAGATAAGGCATACAATATCCGCTCTAAGCCACCTAAGCAAAGCTTTTCCTCCTTCACTTCCTCGTCCTCTTCTCAGTTTTTCTACCCATCTTCCTCTCCTCAACACCGCTTCATCTTTACTCTGTACCTTATGTAGTATTTCATTGTCTACATATTTGGGTTTTCTATTTGGAAAGCCCCTATTAAGAGATCAGCAAACAGCCTATCTGTGGAGAAATCACCGCAACAGTTGTAGAATTGCATTTGGTTGCAGACTGTTTCATTCCTAGTGAGGTGTTTGATAATTAGATCTCCACTAGCTTGCCCTCAGCTTTTCATTCCCCCAGTGTTTCATTTTCCTTGACTTTGATTTTAAACTGCTTTGCATGGTTGGATACAACCACATTTACTGTTTATCGGAATATTCGTCAGATGATAGGTTTTGTAGATGAGCAGAGAGGTGGTCAAATGGTAAACACTGTGATGCAACAATGCATAAGTGTCTATGAAGGCACTGGTCCAATCACTGCACAGAGAGATAGAGAGAGTCAGTGCAAGAAACATGTAGGCATATATAGAAAAGAAGAAAAGAGGGCACAACATTTCATCACAATGCAGTGAACCAGTTAGGGAGCAGTGAGGAGTAATGAATAAGAATGGATTGGAGAATGGTGGGGTAAATAGGGAGAGACAGGTGATTTGGTGAAGGGATTTAGGGATTCGGACAGGAATGAGTGAAGCGTTGAGCTAAACCAACGAGGGTAAGAGCAGCATCCGTCTCTAGTCATGCCCTTCCTCTTTTCCAAAAATGGTTTGGGGAAAGGAAGGAAATAGAAGTAGAAGCATCTTTCTCTTTCTTCCTTGTTGGTTTGTTAACATGAGGGGTGATGTGGGATGCAGTGACAGTAGTGTCTCTGTCCCCTCCCAAAAGACGTGTTGTTGCAGCTCAGCCTAAAGTTGCAGATTCTTTGAGGAGTCTTATTTAGAATGAGAGAACAGACCCAAGCAAGCACATGCACATACATTTGCAGATGCAGAAAGCAACATAAAGATATATGCACCTACACATAATATTTACCCTGCACAGCCTACATTTCATGATCGACATTCTTTATACCTAATTACACAGAATTCTTTCTGAAAATGGGTAGAAAGCACGCTTTGGGAACTACCCAGCCAGAGGCTGCGAGTTGGAACCCAGCACAGGGTGTCGGGAGGGTCATCTGACCTTAATCCCTCACGCCCCAGGATGGACTTGCAAGGGCGTCTCTGCCATCTGCCCTATGAGTGATTGGATAGGCTCCAACAGGTCCATATGACCCGACTGCGCATAAGCTGTTGATGATGATGTGACATGACGTGACATGCCATGACATCTCTGGAAACTGAGCAAAACCTCAAAGTCAAAGATGTGATGAGTTTGAGGGCTCAATATCACAGTGCTGGGGGAAACTGTACTTCAAAATGGATTTGGAAGGCCTTTTAGAGCTGTTAAGAAAAGTAATTGATTTTAAAAGCGGACATCTAAGTCTATCATTCCCCACTAATTAGCACCATCACACAAAGAGTGTCACGGGGCCCAGTGACTGCAGGAGCGTCTGACAGAGACGGTGATTAATTCTCACATGTCCTCAATCTCTCAGAGGCTCCCTCTTGGCCTTTTCTCTCCTGGAGTTGCTCTGAGAAAAAGACAGATGGATCCTGGTGTGGAGGTTGAAGCTAAGAGCCAGGGTGGGGTTTTATGACCTTGGAAAGCTCCCAGCTGGCTTTGTGTGTTTATAAAGTTACAGTAAACTTGATATGATCCCAAATATCAAGAGGTTTTGTCTTGGCAAAGCCTTCATGTATGTCTTTGCATGTCTTTATCTTTGCAGTTTGCATGTGCGTATGTATACTATATGTGCATAGGTTTGCATATGTCTTCTCCCAAAAGCACCACAGACACATATTTAGTACCCATTTCATGAAAATCTCTCTGTGTTTAAAGAGGGTTTTCCCCCCTGAGATTGTCACAGTATAGCCCTCAAACAGGCATCGTAGGTTTGATCCCACTCTGGAGCCTCAGGAAGGGCATCTGGGCTTATGATGCTCCCCAATGCTCAATCTGGGTCTCTGTTCCCTCCCACAATGCGGGGACTAATTGTGATGTACGAAAACAGACAGTATAGTCCTCCATTAAACAAAGTCCACCTTTTTAGTCCTTCTGATTGAGCTTACTCATGCTATTTGGTCGAGGACATGTTCGGCAGAGATTTATTTTAATCAGTGAGATAATTAGGTCAATGAAACGGTAAATAACACCTTTTTATGCATGCTCAATAAACTAGGTAAGGAAAACGGATAAAAGGTGAATCAGTTTATCTGGACACAAGGTTTTAGTGAAAACCTTGTGTCCAGATAAACTGGATGGGGGGCACATGATTTTCACAAAAGCTTCAAAGTCAATTAACGCTTTCACATGATTTCACTGAAACAAAGCTCTGCTTGATTTCCACTGTCTGCCTGTGTTCACGTCCCTACCTCAACATTTGTTGTGTAGATATTGCAAAGTCTTGCCTTCTCTAAGGACACATACATTCACAGTAAGTGGGAAAACCTTTCCCACAATCACATGGGTCACAAATTACATCTGGTGGGTAGGAAAGCAGGAATACATTAGCAATGTTTCTTGTCATATTTAAGGGTCTGTCGCTGACTTCATGAATGTAATAATTGACCTTCTAGGGGTCCTTGGGGAACTGTCAGTTAGCCAATTAAAGCATGGAGGTCAGAGGAGAGAGGGCTATGGCCTACAGTTTTTTATTAGGCTCTCTACACTGTCAACACATCAGCAGCAAATATCAGCCATGCTTATGATTGGTTGAGAAGGGGGCTGCGGTAGACCACACACTTCAGGAACTGATGAGCCAGAAGAAGTGGGCTCAAACCCATCGCAGGGCAACAAGATGGATATCTGGCCTTAATCTCCCAAGCTCCATCAAAGTCCATGCCCACTCCTACAATGTGGGGGACTAATCGTGACACATGAAATTGACCTCTCTTCTGATTGGTTAAGATGAGGCCACCTACTCGGCATGTCCCAACATCTTTTGGATAAATGGCAGCTCATTTTTATTCATTCAGGGAACTTCATTGATTATCATAGTTCTTTTGTAAATTTGATAAAACCATTAACAAAAATAGCTCTTATATTTAGGACTGCTGTTGTGGGAATTACAGTTATTACAAGCCTACCCAACTGAGAAGGAAATAATGCTGCCCCTGTTTAGTTATGCATGCATCACTGTGGATTAGTTCAGGGTGGTATCTACAGCATAAATGTTGAGTTTATTTATGTTGCCATCCCCTTGATAATGAGTCCCTTATAATATTGTTGATTCCAGGGGTACATTCTGAACAGCACATTAGAATGAGCAGTTTTAACTTGCAGGTTTGTGTTTTGAGCCCTTGTCCTTCACTGAGATGTCAAATCCCTCATTTAAAACTCCGGGGATGCACCCCTCCACTGAAGAGTAATCTTCAGCTCTCTGTTTGTTATAGCTGCCTAACTCTGTAAGAACTACCAGATAAATCCACAAGCATCTGCTTTTTTTGCATAAGCACTATGTATTTAGCTACCTGTCTTTACAGCGCAGACATTTAAAGGGATTCAGACAGGTCTGCATTTAGAGTAATGATCCTTATACATCTGGCAAGAAATACAACCTCACCATCAGCCTAAACTTGAAATAAACATACAGTGTCAGTCTGACTTGGAAAAAAATGTCAGCCTGATTAAAAGTCCCTCTGCCTATATTAAGTGTCCGTATCCTTTTGGCAAAGTAATAGCTTTTCAAATAGCTGTGCCCTATCCTATTGATTTCTGCCATGCTTTGGGACTGCAGAATATAGATGCCATAGATTAAAATGACAAGTTGGTCCATATGCGGTTTTTTGCTATGCGGTTGAGGTGTGTGAAGCTGAGGTGTTGGTCCATCCAAGGCCCTTTCCTGTGTGTGTGTGTGTGTGTGTGTGTGTGTGTGTGTGCGTGTGTGTGATGGCTGGGAGAATACAATGGCACTAGATTGAGATGTGGGAGTGGAATGTAATGGTGCCAGTTTATCAGACCCAACGTAAACTTGACAGGGGCAAATAGGGGGAGGTTGCCCATGTCACCGCCCATGGATTTTGATTCAGGGAATTTTTTGCTTATGACGCTCCAAAATGTGTCTGCAACCAAGTAGGGATGGACCTTGAGGAGTGCCAGGCAGCTAGTAGGAGGCTGTTAAGCGTTTGCTGCACTTGGCAGTGTTGGAGTGTGAGGTCTGAGTTGTTTTTCTCTATTATATTCATATCTAAATGAAGTTCTGGGTTCAAGTATTGTTCTATACAGCAAGTGAAGGAAGTAAATTACTTGAAAGTTCCGCCAAACTGTTTTGGTTTCTTAATATGTTTTTTTTAATTCCCTTATCAGTCTGACAAGGATAAATTTGTAATTATTTGCATTTAACCCATCCTGTTGTATAGGGGCAGTGAGCAGCCCTCATGTGGTGCTCGGGGAGCAGTTAGGGATTCAGTGTCTTGCTCAAAGACCCCTCAAGATGCTTTTTGTAGGACTGGAGGTCAAACCTGCAACCTTCCAATCGTCTGACAACCGATCTACTCACTGAGCTATGCCATTTGCAAGCATCTTTGCTTTTCTGAATCTTGTGCAGATAGTAATGCTGCGGGTGTGAAATCAATGGCTGACATATGCCTTTGGGTGTGCTATTTTATTCCGTCTGGTGTATGTTGTCTATTTATTCATCTAGGATTGAATCCACCTCCTCCAGTGTTTCTCATCAACACTTGTGTTATCCAGCCTTCACCCCATCCCACCAGCACAAATAGCCTCTAAACCTGAGTGTCAGTCTTCATGGAGCCCCTGTTGTTTAAAGCCCCAGAGGAGGGGTCCCCTTCTGGAGCTTGACCCTGCATGAATCACCCATATCCCTGAATCAGGACAAGCCATCCCTTGCTCTGCCCCAGCTCTCTGATATTAAAATCTTTCCCTCCTACATCCAACCTCATTCAGTCACCATGGTGATGGTGGTCAAGTGAGGACCTGTGCCCACGGACTTGAAGAGGAATTTTGGTCTGGACAAAAGCACTACTGTTCAATTTATGTGCTTGGATTTGTAATAGGAGATCAGAGTGTATGTGTGCACATTTGTTTGTATCTTTTATCGCAAACGGTCACAAACACACCCACAAATGACAAACACTCGTGTAATATACCTGGACTGCAGCCTGATACCAGTGTTCATATTTATGCAGCTATCTCGTTGTGGGTTATTTCTGGGTTGTTCCTTTGGTCTCACTTTGGGCAAACGGCTCCCGAACACTGGATTTCTATTTAGTATTGTACTGCAAGAGTCATTCTTGACTGTACTGCCTTGAGCCACAATGACAACCTGCTAGTGAAAACCTTTGAATTGTGGTTCACTGTCTTGAGCTTGATCCATTGGATTATTCCATTTACATCATAAATTGTTAAACAGTAAATATGATCAAGATGCATAATAAAAGAAGATGACAAGGCTTTCCTTTTATGAGCATCAGATTTATATTACAGTGAGTTGCGTCTGGCCTCTCCTCCAACATTCCTGAGCTCCATTGAGACTAGGCTTCAAAGACGCGCCCCCCTCTTGGCCCCCTGGTACACACTTACCCACACTCATTGGCTGGCAGCAGAAAAAAGGTGAAACCACAATGCGTCGTGCATATTTCTCCCGGGTGTTTCAATGGGGCTAAGGAATGGTCCCCTCATTCCCTCCCTTTCACTTTCTCTCTGCATCTCTGACTTGTACATTTGAATAATTTGAGGCTTTTGCTTCCACCTCATTCGTGCTCTCACCGCATAGTCCTCAGTGAAGAGCGAGCGTCTTTTTTTACCATAGCGGACAGAAGGAAGTGACAGGCTTGTCATGGCGTCACTGGCATGAGGGTACGTCAACCAGCCACTCGTCATCCCAGCTTGGATTGTCCCTCTGTAAACGGTGGCAGATATTTGAGCAGCTTTTTAGCAACAGCTGAGATGAGATATTAAGCCCTAGTAAAATAAGCATGAAATCAAAGTGTTGGATTCCTCTCTGGGATGGGTTTGCACTGTAGACTTTGTGTTTTTATCTCATTTGCTCCTCGTGAACATGGCGAAATCTGAGACATTATCAGAGATCACGTGTGGAATTCAATTCTTGCTTTGTGACCATATTACCATTTCTTGAGGCATGCCTAATGCACCTGTCCATACATAGCCTAGGCTATCAGTAGCATTACAGCTGTGGTCAGCCTCAGTAAATCATGGCATGTCAGAGCAGAACAGGTGTCCCAGTGATTTAGTGGATACACATCCTGTGGCGTCAGACTGCTGTTTTCACAGGAGTAACACCATGATGCATAGTGTGTGTGTAACTGATTCTGGCTGTTTTAACACCAAGCAGAGGGTGTTTAGCATGTGGGTAAAACATCCCGGCAGCATTCAATCTTCTCAATGTGCATTTGGCAATGACAGGTCCGTTTTACATGTCGCCATTAGTCCTCACGTTGTGGGGGTGGAAACGGATTTAGATGGAGCTTGGGGGATTGAGGCCAGATGTCCTCCCTGACGCCCCACCTTGGGTTCAAACCCACTGCCTCTGGCTCATCAGTTCCCCAAAGCACACACCCTACCACTGAGCTACCGCAGCCCTCGAATGTACATTTGGCCAAAAAATCCTCGAATATCCCCTCGGTTGTCTGAGGAAACACTGAGACCCCATGATGAGTGGCTGTTGGCTCAGCTAGATCAGTTTAGGGTGGTGATTTTCTACATTGATTGTCTCTGCCCAGTGCATCTAATGGAAACAATGCAATATACACATGATTTATCCATAATAGAATAATAATAATACTTCATTTTTTTAGGGACAGTGCATATTAGTGAATATTTAGAATCAAATATAAATATGACAGATTTCGCCACCAGGCTAATTTTGTTGTCCCAAACAGTCAGGGGTTCAGTGTCTTGCTCAAGGACACTTTGGTACACTTTCTGAAGGAATCGGCAATCGAACCACCATTCCTCAGATTACTAGATGACTTGCCCTGCCTCCTGGGCTCTGTCACCTGTCTGTCTGTCTGTTGTAGATTTAATTCAGGGACTAGGATTTGTCATTGTCATGGTACGGAATCCACCGTAGTCATAACGTGAAGGCGGGATAATGCAGTTCTATGTGTATGCTAATGTGATAATAAACCAAATTATTTACTGCCCAGTAAACGATAGACAAGTGTGTCTGTCAGCCCGTGATAATAAGGAACCAGGTTATTTTCTGCTGAAATCACATGTGTGCACCCATCCATGATATGGTGTAAGCTGAAGGCATTAGGCTCCACAAAGAGCCGTGGCAATTATATAGATTAGGTGGGATGCCGATGTAAGTTTATGAGATGACAGGGGTGTCATGGGATTGAGCGTGTGTGTTTATCCTGTCTGTGTGTGTGTGTGTGCTGAGGATATGCGTCCGTGTGTATTTGTGTATCCATTGGGGAAATGCAGGAGGAGGACATGCTTAAGTGGAACAAAGAGCGCCCTGGAGATCGAAAAAGAGTGATTGCGTGTCAAGAGAGTGTGAGAGATAGAAATGT
>OMLC01104449.1:6749-19267 GCA_900302585.1 Regalecus glesne
TGTACTGAACAGTAACATACATACCATTACGGTCCTAATATGTGTGATAAATCTGCTTTCTATTTACTATAATTTCAGAGGGCATGCAGGAGATACAGCCATTGGATCTGAACACTGATTTCAAAGAAGAATCCCTTGCTCTGACATCGACAGGTGTACTATAGTCTTGTTTGTTATCTTTCTCCTTCTATTTTACCATTTCTCACCTTACCTCTTCCCAACTTTGTCTTCTCTCAACCTTACTGACTAGTCTCTTATTAACTGTGGTGTGGGTGAGCAGGAGATATGGTGACTAGATAGTTGTTTGTTGAAATCTACTTAGTTGTTCTTCCTATGACTGCATGTGCTGAACTGTAACGTCCGTACCCTGACGGTCCCAATATGTGACTCATGGGCTTTCCATTTATTATAATTTCAGAGGGTATGCGGGAGATACAGCCATTGGATTTAAACATTGCTTTCGAAGAGGAATCCCTTGCCGTGACATTGACAGGTGCACTATAGTTTTATTTGCTGTCTTTCTCCCTCTGTTTTACCATTTACCTCCATCATACCTCCTCTCAACCTCACTGACTAGTCACTTATTAACTGTGGTGTGGGTGAGCAGGAGATGGGTTGCCTAGATAGTTGTTTGTTGATTTTTACTTGGTTTATTTAGTTAAAGGTTCACTTAAGTCATATACTGCTTCAATACACATGTAGACATGTATTTGACTTCCCTGACTGACCGACGGACAAATAAGTTGAAAAACGGACTTTCTAGACAAAACCCAAACGTCTCAGAAATGTGTGGGGCTTTTAGCCGTTGAGCAGTTAATAAAAGTTTATGTTTCTTACCAAAGGATACTTGGATTTTCTTATTTCATTGTAGAAATACCGTGAATACAAACGAACATACCCTGTGACGTAAGCACTCTGAGATGGAGCATAGACAGCTAAAGGATCATTTGAAGATGTACAGAGGAGGGGCTTCACTAAAGCCAGCCACTGTTTACCCTTTAATCCACTGTTCTCACTCTCTACTTGTACAACACCCTTTGAAATCTGTAGGTTGAAGAGAGGTTTGTTTCGATGTAGTTGTTTGGGGGTTTCTTTTGGTCTGCACTTCCACTCACTCAGCATAATAATATGCACTGATTTTTGAACTGCAGATTCTCCTCCATGCCTTGAGGCCTTACCTAGTGAGTTGTACCAGATTGATGGTCGGGAGGAACCTGAATCCCTACCAACAACAGAGGCTGGGCCAGAGCCCAGGTCTAAAGTTCCGACCCACTCTAGAGGTAGAAAGAGAAAGGTAGGTTCATTTTTTCCTTTAAAACCACTTTCTTAGTTCACTTTTGTCAGTGAACTGGGCTCATGAATGTCCTACTTTATATTCCTCCACCAACACCAAAGAGCTGTCCTATACAACTACTACAAATGCTCACTGGAAATACTGGATGTGTGTAGTTAATTGCAGTTTAGGGGGCTATGGTAGCTCAGTGGTAGAGCACAGGCTTTGGGAACTGACGAGCCAAAGGCAGCAGGTTTGAATGTACTGCAGGGTGTCAGGAGGGGCATTTAGCCTTAATCCGCCAAACTCCATCTAAGTCTATGTCTATCCTCACAACATGGGGACTAATTATGACATGTAAAATGGACCTCTTTTAGTTCAATGTATTTTGCACACCATTGATTTTAACACATAAAACAATGCATCCTGCTTGTGACTAGCTGTTTTCACTACACTCTGTTAAGAGCTACATCCAGAAATCTACATTTGCATAAAAAATATCCTAAATCTCTCCCTCACTCAATACTTAAACTGAAACTCCCACTGAAACCCGATTAGCCAAAGGAGGTCTGTTGTTATCATTTATTACCTCCAATTGAATCTCACAATGACATCCCCATTTACATATCAAAAGAGATGATCTTTTAATAATTCTAGGATTTATTGTTCTCCCTTCTAATCATGTGTGTATGAGTATGGGCGAGAGACCGAGGCGCACCTTGTGAGTTAATTCAATACGTATATCCTGATGGAAGCTCTCTGTTCTCTCAGCAACCAGAGGAGAGCAAACCTGTGCTGAGGTCAACACGCTCTGCTGCCATGTCTGCCTCTGGGAAGATGAAGGTGAGTCAACCAGGACCACCTTCTCACCACTTGACTTCATTCTATACCGTTTCACAAAGGGAACCAGAGATGAGCCTTTCAGGGAGGTTGTGTACCACTCCACCACAAATTATTTTACATATGTACATAAAAGTAGGGAACTCTTTAGTTTTCAGACATGGAAAACACCAGAAAAAAAGTAGTTAAGATTCAGGAATATTATTTAGATCATGGAAAATATGTAAAGTTATATATCAGTTCTTGAAGTTTTAGGTTATGTTCAATGACCTGCTAAAAGTCACACATTTCATTTAGAGACTTTAGGCTTCCGTTGACACTTAATACTTAATACATTGAATAAACAGCAGTCATGTATATCCAATTAAAAGTCCTGAAAAATGACCCTGAAGTCCTAGAAATTGATATGCTATCATGAGTGGAAACCTTGAAATTACACGGTTTGACTCTCATCTTCTCCTCATGCTCCAATTTCTCGGTGCACATCAATCCATCTTCAACTTATCTGAAGTTGAGTTGCAGGGTCGTGCTGGAGTTTATCCTAGCACTCATTGGGTGAAAGGCAGTGAAACACCCTGAACTGGTCGCGTTCAATCATAGGGCTTGAGCAGGTTGAGGTTCAGTGTCAAGGACACTTCAACATGCTTTTTGCAGGGGCCAGCGATTGAACCACCAATCTTCTGATTACTAGATGATCTCCTTACTTCCTAAGCTATGTCACCACCTCCCTGTGTACATGCTTGAAAATAATTATACACATTTGTGCCAGACTGTGCTACGGGTAGACGTGCTGAAGAAGACTGTCCATTTTGTGTTTGTGAAACCTCACATAAAATTGATGGCTCTTTCTAGCCAACCAGAGCAAAGCGACGATGGGGAGCTAAGGAGGTAGACCTTTCACTCTATGGCCCCAGGACGTATGCCTCCAAGAACCCCACCCTCAGCCCCATAGCAGAGCGACTGTCCTCTACCAGCTGTTCCCCTACAAGACGGCGGTCGTGCACCAGAAAGTCCACAGGTAAGAACTACCACTGGTTCATTTCAGAAATGCTACCAATTAAGTTGCCTATGTTTTTTTAAAAGTGTATTGATGACTCTTGAAAACTAAAAGTACAGGTTTATACAGCTTTTTAAAAAGTGACAACGTTTTATGTATCTTTACTTTGTTATTAAATCTTCCTTAGCGCACATGTACACAGATATGTACATGAGCTTAAAATAAAAAAGTCTAAGTAGATCCTGATTCTAAAAAGAAATGAGAAAGCTTCTGTACTATCTATACGAGACTTATATATATACATATGTATATATGATAAACAGGCTTCCACAACCAAACCAGAACTAGAGGTGAGAATTGCTGCTCATGGTTGGACTAGCCAGAGTTCATTTGTTTTAAAAACCTTTGACTTGATTGAAATATTGATCACTCCCATTAAGAAAAAAATCCTGCATAATTAACTAAAATCCAATTATTTACATTTGTATAAAGTTATTAATAGCGTAAAGAAACCTTGAAAGGTACATCATAAGGTTAACATTTATAAACAATGGTTGTGGCTCAAAACAAAAATGGAGCATGACATCCAAACAGGGTTGCATACATACCTCTCAGGAGCAGACAACATTACTGAATACAGTAGTGATTAAAAAGAGAAAGTAGCATTATTAATTCCAGACACAAACAGATAAGACAATCTTCACTAAACTAGAAGTATGTTTACATTGGAGGAGGTAGGTCTTACCTGTAATGATTACTTGAATTGCACATTGAATAGCAGCTGGCAGTACAGTTAGACCGTTCACGTCCATGCCAGCCTGCTGTGGAGCTACACTTTTGCAGTGAGATTAGTGATAAGTACTTAGTTAGATTGAGAAGTGCTGGTAATGAAAAGTGGACATCAACAGTACTGACTCTCCCTCAAGACAGCTCAACACATTCCCTAACCCTATCAAAGCCCAGGTTCAGCTTTAATCCTTACTTTGATGCTGTTTTAGAGGTGTACTGATATTTGAGAGGCTTTTTCATTCTGATAATAGGTTTCTCTTTAGCTATTCTCCTAACTTGCACTTCTCTATTGGACAAGATTAACTTGAATGCTTATAAAGATTGTTGGAGCCTCAAGGGGGAAGCTAATTCATGGTGCGATAATAGGTCATGATAATGAACTGGATGGGGAGAGAAATAAACAGATATTAATTCCCCAAGCCAACAGACCCAAGGGTCAGATAAGGGCTTGTGAGATGAAATGACTATCATCCTCTCTATCTATAGTTTGCTGCCATTGATCTGTCATTGCCAAACCTTAGTGTTACTTCTGTACCTTAGCCTTTAGTGCTAGTTCCTATGGAGAGCTCAGCTAGTCTATTGCTTGGAAGCTGTTGTCTATTAGAGTATCTTATTTGTAAGTGCACAGAATCAAACATTATGAAGCTTGTCAGATGTATCAAAAAAAATGATTACTTGATTGATTCAATATCAGTCCTGAATAATTTGTTGTGGTTGCAACAAAACATGCATTCTTGAAATAGAACCAAGTACACCCACCTATTAATTTAAGAGATCGATTACACAAATCTGCCTGATGAGACCATTAGCTAAAGTTTTATGTTGTGTGCTTTAGTTCAGAGTATTATGAATAGCATAATGATGAATTTACTATTACTTTTGGCTGCTCTGTTAGGGGTCGCTACAGTCGATCATCATCTCCATATCTTCCTTTTCTCTGCATCTTCCTCTGTCACACCAGCCACCTGGATGTCCTCTCTCACCAAATCCATAAACCTTCTCTTTGGTCTTCCTCTTGCCTGGTAGCTCCATATTCAGCATCCTTCTCCTATTATACCATCATCTCTCCTCCACACAAGTCTAAAACATCTCAATCTTGCCTCTTTTAGTTTGTCTCAAAACCTGAGCTGTTGGGGGCCTCTGGTGGTGTAGGGGGTTAAGGCACCTTTATCCAGTGCATCTCTGAATCATGTAGTTGGGTGTTCGAATCCCAGCTGCACTGTTTTGAACCACGGCCGGAGATCCAAAGTTAATGGTGTATAATTGGCTATGGCTCACATGAGTATAGGGTTTAGGTTGGATGAAGTATTCTGGGTTCGCTAGTGTCCCCCTCTGGGTCATGCGGGTGCTCACGGTTAAGTGAACGGAAAGTTCTCTGCTTCGTTCTCCTCCGATAGCAAAGCACTGTGCTTTCCCCGCGAGACTGTGATGTGCAACATAGTTGGGTCTAGTCGTCATATGTCTTGGAGACACATGCTATAGCTTCCTCCTTCCTGTCGATGTTCTAGAGGGGTATCAAAGCAACTGACCCAGCAGTAGGCAACTCGGCGAATTCGGGTGGGGGGAAAAAAGGGATACTTTTTTTGGTAAAAAAATTAAATAAAAACTGAGCCGTCCCTCTTGTATACTCATTCCTAACCGGTCGTTCTTCATCACGTTCAATTAAAATATTAGCATCTTCCACTCTGCCAGCTCCACCTTCTGTCTTTTTGTCAGTGCTACTGTCCCTGAACCATACAACGTAGCTGGTTGCACTACCATCTTGCAGATCTTCCCTTTAACTCTTCCTGGTACCCTTCTGCCACAAATCACCCCTGCCACTCCTCTCCACCCACTCCACCCTGTCTGCCCTCTCTTCAGGTTCAATCCAACCATGAAGCATTAGGAAAAAGACATCGGGCCTTAATCCCCCATGCTCGGTAAATTTGAAGCATATGTTGTAAAGTGCTATGAGTGGGTGATAGACTAGAAAAGTACTATATGAAAATAAGCACATTCACATAGAAAAATGGTAGTAATAAAAAGAAATGTTTCATGTCTGGGACGGACCTGAAACTACCATCAAGCTTAAGCTTTTTGACTGAAGTCAGTGTGGTTGCAACAGAAATCTTTCCATGGTTTTCCAAAGAAGGGGAATCAGATAGGGATGAATTAAGGGTGCTCAATATTAGCCAGTTTTATTCAAACCGTGCTCCATTACATCTGAACTGGAATATAAAAGGAAACGTGTTTTAACAACTCTCAACACCAAAAAATGCTTAATCAGGCTTTTGTCTGATTAAGATCAAGGATCCTAATCAGGTCACTTTCACTTTAACCATTGTTATTACTGATAATATGCAGCCGATGGAGCTTAAAATTATCTTTTGGTTATTTTGACAGAGGTCAAAGCATTTAAAACAATAGGAATGTGTAAAAGCATTAGACTCAAACTTTACTCATAAGGAGACTTTTTGATAAAGACACAAGGACACATGCAAACAAGCTCCCAAATCACAAGACTGCTCGGTTTGCATTTGATGACATTTTGAAGAAGACTTCTTTATCAATCAAAAAATGTGGAGTATAGTAGTGAACAATACCCTGACTTATTCTTATTATTATGTAAAACAAAAACCAGTACTATATAAAAACAAGTCCATTTACCGTTCCCTTGAAAATCAGATATCACTGTATTCAAGGTTTTAATGTGAACTGAGCTCTCCAACCTTTGTGTTATGACTTCCTCAGTTTTGTTTTTATTTTTTATTGTTCTTTTTCCCCAAAAATGTGACCTTTACAAATCCACAATGAAACACAATTTGCCAGTTTTATTTGAATTAACAATTTGACTGTTCCTTGGTGACCTTAGCCCTTGGCAACTCCAGAAATTGTAAACTAGACCTAAACGATCAGACATTGTCAATCAAAACAGCTCAGCATTTCTTAACTCTTCAACAGTTGGTGTTTTGTGTTGCAAGGGTTTTAATTGCACCTTGCACTGCATTTTTTCCATCCCTTCTGTCAGCAGATGAAGACCAAGGGCTACGTCTGTCCCTTCTCTCTGCTGGGCACCTGGGTGCTGCAGGTATGCTCCAGTCATCAGCCAATATCAACAGTCTGGAGATGGAACACATGAAAACCACAAACCCCAGCGAAACTCCCTCAGATGCTCCTGTGCCATCCATTGCCTCTGGCAAACAGAGTGCAATAGAGAGGGCTAGCAGGTATTCAAGACCCAGGCAGACCACCAGCTTCCCAACAGTAACTCAGAACAACACACTGGCTGGAGGAGGAGTGCAAAAGGGCAGGAAGGTCAATGTCTATGCTAAAGACTGGCTCAGTGAGGACTTACAGGAGCAGCAGGAAACAAGGGGAAATAAAGATGAGCATAGTGAAGACCGAATAACTGGAAACCTGCAGGTAGACTTCCCCACTGACATTGCACTGGAGAATTGTAAAGAGTCCCAGCCCCTTTCAAATACAGATTGTACAGACACAAATAAAAATATAGAATTATGTACAGACCAAGATTTACCGACCATAGCCTGCCCATCTATAGAAGAAGAAATAACCATCATTGAGAGTATTACACACAAGGATTTCTCAAAGCATGTTAAACCAGCAAAGAGTAAAGCAAAGTCAGAACAGTCAGCCGGGGGAAGGTCCAGAGGCAGAAGGAGTTCTGAAAACTTCTCCATGTCACAGGACAGAGAGGTGCAAGAAAGCCAGGCAGAAGCGTACCCAATGGGCCATAAAGCCCAGATGGAGGAATTGAGTGAGCCAGTAAGCCAATTAGAAACTAGCCATCAGCCCAGTTCTGATGACCAGATCATCATTGGGATTGTGACAAAAGAAAGTTATTCAAACCATATTAAACCGGCACAGAGTAAAGTGATGTCTAATCAGGCAGCCAGGGGTACACCAAGAGGCAGAAGGTATTCTAAAAAAAGCTCTTTCTCAGAGAGAGAGGTTCAGGAAAGTCAGGCAGAGGAATACCTAATGGACCATAAAGTCCAGAAGGAGGAATTGAGGGATCTAGCAAGCTCACTGGAAAACAGCCATCAGCCCAGTTCTGGTGACCAGATCATCATTGGGAGTGTGACAAAAGAAAGCTATTCAAACCATGTTAAACTATCACAGAGTAAAGCAAAGTCTGATCAGGTAGCCATGGGAAGGTCCAGAGGCAGAAAGAGTTCTGAAAAAATCTCCAACTCAAAGGAGAGAGAGGTTCAGGAAAGCCAGGAAAAGGAGTACCTAATAGACCATAGAGCACAGAACGAGGAACTAAGTGATTCAGCAAGCCAGTTGGGAAACGGCCATCAGCCTAGTTCTGATGACCAGACAGAGAAGGCGGGCGACCAAGCCCTTGCTCCCTGGCAAGCTGTATTTAACATTGAGGATGTATTTAAGCCAGTGGCCACTAGACGGCAGCGTTCAGTCCGTCGCAGCTTAAGAAACTTGAAAGGTGTAGATGAAAGCAGTAAAGAAGGCTTAACCTGGCTCACCTACAACTCTCCTGATGGAATCAGTGAGACCTACAAGCAACGCCGACAGCGCAGAACTGACCGCCCCCTCTAGCATCTTCTCCCTAAGAAGACCAACTTGTGAACATCTCTGACATCCACAACACTGAGAGCTGACTGAGCTGGGCCAAACTGTCTCTTTGGAGGGTGTCCACCAATCCGATTCCCTTAGTTGCACTGCAAATCAGTTTTATCAGTATGGCTTGATCTTGAAAAGATGGAGGTTTTTGCGTTTGCTTTATTGGTCAAGATGCAAGATAATTTTTAATGAATTCATCACATTTGCCGTATAGATATAGCTCATCTGTCCTCTTTTAACCCATGAACAACAAATTCAAGTATTGCATATTTTATAGCTGAAAAAGACAATGCTTTTGTTCAGGTGATTAATTGGAAGTGGTCAGTAATTTGTACCATCACCCTCTGGTAGCCAAGTCAATCAATAGACTGAGAGCCCAATCATCTCCCCTGAGCACCTCCTAATCAATAGCTAACCACATTCTTAGTAGTCACAGCACATCTTCACCCTCATCACATCTTCTTGTAGACAGATAGATGGTCATTCTGCACTCGCTTTCTGGCAAGAATGAAGGTGATGGAATAGTAGAAAGGGGAAATTTTGGCCTTAAACAGGGAAATGAAATTTAGGACCTTGATTGATGATGTGTAATATAATCTTAGAGGTTTCTCATTCGATTTTTTTTTCATAATGGGGCTGGGGCAGTCTTTGAGTCTGCAGCTTTTTGACAAGAGATGTCTTCGAATGTGTCACAATCAAACTGAATATACAGTCCAAGGAGTTGATCATCTTTGAGGTTCACAAGTTGGAAGTTGTATGACTGCTGTGAAATGCCCTTGAACCCAATCTATTAAAATGACTTGAGTGAATGGAAGTATCCAGTTGATCACTGTGGTCATTTACATTTTGGACTTAAGTGGATGAAAACAAAACCAGATTCCAGAGCTCACTCAACCCAGCTCACCCCCTTTTAGCTGGCTCCATCCATCTGTCAGATACAGGAAAAGAGACTTTGTAAAATTCATATTCCGCTTGCATTGGAAAATTGGCTCTAGAATGCTGCATGGCTTTAATCTATCCATCACCAGATAATTGACTCACTCTAGTTACATCAAGTTGGAGTCAGTCAGCTGAAGGACACAAGAGGTTTTAGCTTGGAGTCCATGCCAGGGTGTCTGCTAAATTCCCACCAGATGATGGATGGATGGATTGGTTCATGTACCCATCACATCATATTGTACCTGATGGAACCACATTGCCATCTGGTGGAGAAATGCCAACACTGCTGATAATCGTTTATATTTGCTACACTGAGTGGAGAGCAGCTGTGTGAACAAAGAAAAAGCCTTATTTATTTTGCATTGTACATACAACAAAATGTGTCTTCTACATTTATCCCATCCTACTCTATGAGAGCAGCTGCAGCACCTGGGGACCAATTCCAGTTCTTTATCCTATTCCCTTGCTCATGTGCACTGGCAGGAGTATTAACCTTAACAGTATTAACCTCTTTTTGATGGTTGAAGGAAACCAGAATATCCGGAGGAAACCCACAAATACACTGGAGAACATGCAAACTTCACACAGAAAGGACCTGGGACGGCCTGGGGTTCGAACCCGGATTTCACTGTCAGAAGAGTAATTGACTATTTTTACAATCATAAAAGTCAATTAGTCCATTTCTGTATTCTTTTCACTATAATTTGGCTTTTTTTTCTCATGGTTGCCTTCAAATCAGCTTAATGTGTTTTGGGTGAGAGTGTTTGTATTCAGCTTGACTGCTGCAATACTATCTGAGGGGTTAAGGGGGTGTTTTCTCTGTGTGTGTGTGAGTGTGTGTGTGTGTGTGGGGTATGAGTCTGAAACCCCTGTCCCTGGCAGACGGGCATAGTGAAGACAGCTTAACACAAGAACAATGGGGTCCTTTGACCAAAACGACGCCCCCAAGACATGTGGCCTCCTGTCACCGTGGCAACCCCCCATGGGACAGGGAGAAGGCTGACAGCTGGAGAGGGGGGACCTGCAAAAATGGAGTCCATTTCTTTCCACTGAAACTCCGTCGCTCCACTCTATTATTCCATCTTCCAGCTCCCAGCCCCTTAACTGTGCCTGGTTCCCTTCCTGGCTACTCAGATGAAAATTCACGTGAGTGACCTTATGGTTTTGACTGTCAGCCTATCCTATCGTCTGTCTATACACACGCACACAAAGCATGATGGAGATGCAGCCATAAATCATGTCGTTCCAGTTTCCTGTTCCTCCAGTAATAACAGAGTGCTGATCTCTATGATGGATATGGTGTAGAGCGTGGAACGTTCCAGCTAAATAGGTCTGATTTTAGGCCATGCTGGATGCTGAATGAACACTTTCAATACAGACAAAAACAAAACATTACTCAGGTCTTAGAATCACCCACTCACTCATTTCAATTTAAGTCACTGACTGGTATTAACTTGTCCCACTGCCCCCATCTTTTCTGTGCTGTGTGCTGCAAGGCCTGTACTATTGATTCGGAAGCGCACACGGTTAAGCCCTGCATAGCTGTTCAATGGGGCTAAAGACAGCAGGAGTAGAGCAATAAACAAAGAGAGGACAGGAGCTAGAGTCCCTGGAGCTACTCAGCTCGCGTTGCTGTCTCAGCCTGTCTACCTGCTGCAAATGTGGCTGCAGGAAAAACAAACTGCCTTGAAAAGGTGCTCCCCCCCTTGCAGGAAGAGGTTCTGTGGACAATGAGAGCGTAAAATGGATTCGACTTGACCAAAGAATTTTCTTTCTAGTCAAGTCGGTTTTATTTGTATATCCCAATATCACACTGCAAATGTGCCTCAGTGGACTTTATGACAACAAAACATCTTGTCCTTAGACCCCCGCATCAGAGAAGCAACAACGTCCTGAAATAAACCTTGACTTGGGAGAAACATGCGAAGAAACCTCAGGGAGAGCCACAGAGGAGGGACCTCTCCCCCAAGATGGACAGATGTGCAGTGGATGCTGTGTATACAGAATAAAACACAATTTACAGAACACAGCACAGAGAGAGGATAACAGGAATTTTTACAATCGTCATAATTGCACCAAATTTATGAATTTGTGCAACCGGAGCACAATTGTAAATGTGTTGAGTAGATTTTAATGAAACCTGAGAGGCTGACGTGCCTGCAGCCACCACACGGTCCTTGGCACAGGGTGGCCAGAGTTTAATGGCATGGAGACCCAAGACGAATGGGGACCACCCTCTCTCTCTCTATGTACCAAGCTACGTGGTGAGATACGAACCTGTAATGCCTGATTCCCAGCCGTGCACTCTACCCACTGAGCCACCACGGCTACCATTGAGGTCTTTGTCGGATTGTCCTTCATCTAGCACCTCCCCCTTGACCTTTCCTCCTGGGGTGACCTTACTAGGAGCCGACCTCTGGAGGGCATAGCACTTGAGATCATTAGTACATGCAAGCTCAGTGGGTAGAGAGGTCGTCTAGCAATCGGAAGGTTACAGGTTCGATCCCCGGTCCTGCATACAGCATGTCGAGGTGTCCTTGAGCAAGACACTGAACCCCTAACGGCTCCCCGAGCACCATATCTTGGCAGCTCACTGCTCCTATACAATAGGTTGGGTCAAAAATGCAGAGAAATCCAAATTTCCCCTTGCGGGACTGATAAGGGAATCCTTTCTTTCTTTCTTTCTTTCGTACAGCACCTGTCTTACGCTTTCTGTAAACCCACAAAGACACCATGTGACTCCTGACCTTCTCTGTATTTCTCAATCAACATCCTCAAAGCTAACATTACATCTGTGGTGCTCTTTGGTAGGATGAAACCACACTACTGCTCACTAATCCTCACCTCTCCTCTTAGCCTAGCTTCCACTGCTCTTCCCCATGTCTTCATGCTGTGGCTGATCAGCTTTACACCTCTGTAGTGGCTACAGCTCTGCACATCTCCCTTATTCTGCCTCTTCTACACTTCTCAGGCATCCTCTGACTTTGCAAGATTGTGTTTAACAATCTAGTTAGAAACTCCACTGTCATCTCTCCTAAACACCTCCATGTCCCCATCTGGCCCAACCACCTTTCCACTCTCCATCCTCTTCATAGC
>OMLC01104450.1:0-18842 GCA_900302585.1 Regalecus glesne
ATGACCCCTCTCCCTGAGGCCTTTTCTAGAAAAAAGCGTCTGACTAAATCCGAGTGGTGGAAAGGGGCCGGAGGGGCCGCAGGGTGAGAGAATCTACAAGTGGGATGGTATTGTCCTGCTTTCCCGCCTCCACACTGTGGACAAACTCAGTACTCTATGTCAGGAAGTGTAATTAGACTTAATAAAAACAGCATGGAAAGGGGCTCGCTAGACCATCTGTGACAGCGAGGAGCAGTTCTGAGCGAGAGCCAAAGATCAGCCGTAGTACTGATGACACCTTCAAAGCAAGCAGCGTTTGAAGAACTCGGACCTCTCAGGATTTAAAGACAATTTAAACACTCCCACCTCATCTGAGCTTATCCAAGAGCAAAATCCATTTTACTAATGAGCAGCAGCATCTGAACCGATTCCTGCCATATGAGATGCAGAACACAGTGGAAGGAACAATCTACCACTGTTATCTTCACTGTATGAGACCTGTGCCCCCATCCATAGGGTGAATGGTTGTGCCAGGAAGGACATCTCATGTAAAATTTTGCCAAATCAGTATGCAGATTGACAGGACAATACCGGATCGGTCCAGGCCTAGGTTAACAATGGCCGCCATCGGTACTGTGCCCTCATAGTGTACTGATGGAAACTATCAAATCTGCTGTGTCAACCCATGAGAAACAGCAAGCAAGGCAAAAGAGGATGAAGAAGTTCTTAACCATATAGTGAGACTAGTGTTTATGCAAGATGAGATGAATCACCACCTTTGTTATTTCTTCTTCACGTCCTCTGAGTGCACACGATCAAGTATCCACATGGAAGAAGAAGCTTTATCTATTGGACATACATGCAACAAAATGTGTTTGCTGCATTTAACCCATCCTACTGTATAGGAGCAGTGAACAGCTGCAGCACTGGGGAGCCGTTAGGGGTTCAGTGTCTTGCTCATGGAAACTTTGATAAGCTTTCTATAGGGGACGGAATCACCAATTCTCATATTATTAGTCATCCGCCCTACCTCATGAGCGATGCTGTCCCCACATATATACAAACATGCACAATTGCAAGGGTGAAAATACAATCCGCAGTTTGATTCACTATTGCAATTAGAATTAATATAGAGTTGATCAATATACATAATCCTGATTGCACCAATGTTGACCTGTGGGCCCGTCAGAGAAAAATCAAAGCCTGTCGTGTAACTCCAAGCGATACATGTCAGTGGAGCTGAAACTAGGGCTGGGTTTCTGCAGTTGTAAGAGCTTGTCTATTTGGTTCTTGAGGGTTTTCACAAGACAGCAATATGATATCCAAGTTTATATCCGGAGCAGTTTGGTACATTCGGGCTGCAGGCGACACACAGCTCTGCATGCGCACAAATGTATGACTCATACCAAAAGTGTTCAAAAGGCAAATCCAATAGCGAGAGCCCCGTCGGTCAAAGAGTCACTGCGCCGAGGGCGAGGATGACTCATTTCAAAGTGATTCAGTGGTTTGTGGTCACCAAGATAGGGCTGAGCCAAAGAAACAACAACAACAAGAGAGAGAGAGAGAGAGAGAGAGAGAGAGAGAGAGAGAGAGAGAGAGAACCTTCCACGAATTTGCTGGCTAAGGAGATGAGCAAGCCCAGGCAGAGGTACAAAGACGTAAAAGAAGCTCCGTTGTCAGCCAGCAGCCATGAAACACAAAGCAAAATGCCTTTGATTACATCAATTACGGCAGTTTGACAGGGCCTCGGGGTCCGTTCCAACTTCCATTCAGAACATCACCCGTCCACAGTCAAACCCTATCCGCCTATCCATCTCCTGTGGGACAGGTGGTTGTTCCTTCCCTTTAGACAAATCACACAGACATCCTGCATTACATGAAAACATAAACACATGTACCCACCAAATACAAACACACATACGCCCACACACACACACAGACATTAAACAATATTCATACAGGACGGATGTGCTGTATGAGACTATCATGCTGTCAGGGTATGCACATCCAAAAAACTCTTACAATGTGTCATGTCATTCCAGGGTCAACCTCCTATCTGAAGCCAGATCGTGGATCTGCTGGTCCCCATCCCAGTGTTCATTGGGTGGAAGCCAGAGAAACACCATGGGCAGATTGCCAGTCCATCTCAAGGCATGCATAGGGGATTTATGTCAAGTATCCTTTCTGACACCCTGCAGTGGGCTCAAACCCGCAACATCTGGCTCGTCAGTTCCCAAAGCGCATGTTCTACCCCTGAGCTACCGCAGCCGGCTACAACGCACTGGATCAAACTTCAAACCAAAGGCAAAAATCAGGTAAAAGATCCCTTCACTGTACTAATAGCTCCCAGCAATAAGAATTGAGCTTTAAATGACTGACATTTTACTCCAGCAGTGATCTTTGAGAGGCATTGTTAAGATTTCACAGGAATTGGACAATGCCTGATGAAGCTTACTGTTTGAGCAAAACGCCACTCAATTAAAGCTAACTTCAAATTGCTGGGAGATATTAGTACAGCATATGGCTCTTCTCACCTTCGGACATGTAATCAAACTACAGCCAAAGTGGCTCCGCAGCTACACTTGGCTGCATTGCCACCCATGCATTGCAGGTTGCAGATTGACACACCTTTTAGCGTTTGACACACCTTTTAGCGTTTCCTTCCTCAAGATGCATGGTTTTACTGGGTGACTCAAAGAGGCTCCAGGTCAATCCCCGCCTCTGGCTTTACCACAAGACATGTCTGGCAGATCTAGTTACTATGTGGCTCTTTGTCATGGCCCTGGGGGGGGGCGAAAGAGAGAAAGAGAGAAAAATATGCTTAAACGTCCATGGCTGACAGGTTGTCATTGTGTGTTCATGTGGTTGTTTTTCATGCGTGCATGTGCGTGTGTGCACACATGTCAGAAGTGGGCGGTTAACTGAAGAGGTTGCAGAGTTCAAACCGATGGAAGGCCAATTCCTTCCCACATGAACACAACCCGGAATTACCCTCAGAGTTCACCACAAGCAAAGGGCCACCGAAACCAGAAGTGAACAGTCCAACGTTAATGTTTGCCGTCAAGGTTGCTATTGGTCTAGAGACGTTTAAATGGCAAAAATGTGAGCTTTTCATTTGAACCAGAGCGCCTGGGATACAATCCAGACACAAACCACAAAGTGTCACCGGTGTGAAGCTCACCTTCATCATCAACAGGACGACAGAGGTTCACCATCTTGGGTCTGACATGAGACTTAGGTTCAGTATGAACGGCACACTTGCAAAGCTAGCTCGTCTGAATGTTTAGCTAACGTTTCACGTTTTAGCGAGCTGACAAGCCAGAGAAGCAAACTGACACACCAGAGGCGTCAAAGCCTATATCACGATACTCTTTTGTTAAAGGCTAGAAGAGCAAATGTTTCACTCAGTCATAACGGGCTATACGAACAATTTAGACTTGACTTACATGTCTGTCAATGGCGTCTCATGTTGTCCGTTGGGGATCATGGCGCGGATAAAGAGGAGGCGCTATTTCGCCGGAAAAAAACTAGATTGTGTCGGCTTTCATACCAATTGATATAAAATCAGCTTCCGGGAAGCAAAAAACTCGTTTTTTCCACAGCTGCACACAGTTTTGAAGATGGACCCATACTATGGGTTAAACTCTGTCCCAGTGCCTAATTTGTGCCTAAACTAGTTCCGGGGCGTCTCAGTTTGAACTGCTTACGTTCCGGAATCTATTTGCCTGGATCCGGCACCTCTCGTATCGATAATAAATATTTAAAAAGTAAATTCCCGAGCTATAATATCCAATTGTATCGATGAATCGTCCGTAACACCCAAAAAACACCCAACAACCACCCACACAAACAAAAAGTTGCCCTAATATCAATTACAGATAATACAGCGATAATAGCCAATCACATCAACGAATTCAGTCAAGACCAATATTTCCGGGTTATTTACCGCCATAACGCCATACTAGCGACTTGTTTTGGGACCTCTCAGGGGCTTTCGTTGCCTCTGTCACAGGAGCACTTTTTGCCACGGCAACTCAATATTTCTTATATCCTCTAACAAAGACTAAAGAAGTTACTGTTCAGCTCCCAGCTGGACAAAGTATATATCTAAGCTTCGGCACACCAAACCATACAATCAGCCTGACCACGTCATGTTCTTGGTGCATCTTTCAAATCAGTCCGTGTCACAACAACATATATCTGAATATTTGTTCCTATGGCTTCACGGACAGAGTCCCGACGCTATCCCAAACAGCAAAACCCGAGAATGTCACTTCAGTTTGTCATCGAGTGAGTGAGGAGCCAGTTTCACAAGGTGGTGCACATGATAATAAAGAAAAGAAGAGGAAAGAAAAACCGGTTTGCTCCAGGCCTGGATGAGTAAATATGCACTAGCCCACTGTAGGTACTATGCCAGGATTGCCTCAAATCTACTGGACCAGGTTGCAAATTTATAACCATATTTGGATCTCTAACATAGTTATAAACAGAGGCTTTGGCTTACATCATGCTGGTAGTCTGGGTGGTTTTACATGGGAAGGGGACCTGGATCCCGGCTAAGCTGCTTGTGCTGCGTCAAAACAGGTGAAATCCCGTTAAGACAGCTCATCAGGCTGGTGACGCCTCCCCCCCCCCACACACACACAGTGCCATCCTCTGTCATCCTGACCGGCTGCCCTGATGATGAAGCAGTGTAAACAAACAGGGGTGAGTGGGGCGTGAGAGATGAGTCATTACCTATAGGCTGAATCTGCCTGTCCTCCATCTCCGTCTAACCGTCCCCTTCTCTCCCTGTCTGTCTCTCTTCCTCTCTTCCTTCCCTCTCTCTCTCTGGGCCCGACTGGAGAGTGCTGTGTAATCCACCATTTACCAAAAGATGTGCTGACCTGCAGTGGAGGGTTTTACATAGAATCATGGCCCCAAATGGCAAATTTTCACTTGAGGGACTAATCAAAGGAATCACTTCCCTTAAAGGCTTTGGTCTCTGTGTTCTCAATTTTGTTAGCCATGATTCCCATTTTTGCCCTCATTGTCAAAACTGTTTTTCATTGTTTGAGGGAACCTTGTCAAATGCAGCCACTTTTCCCACTACTGGAAAATGTCTTTGGGGGTGTTTGAAGTAGTATGTTCTTAGGCCATGTTCACGCTGGGTTACAGGTCCACTCAGAAGAACACATGCCAGCTTTTCAATTTCACTCTGGCTGGCCCAAGGTGGCAATGAAGGGACAGAATGGAGAAATCTGGGGAAGATGCTGCTGTTTTTGTGTGTGTAAAATGTTAAGAACTTGCTCAAAAGCATTTTTTTATGATTAGAGGACGATGAGAAGTCTGGAGAGTGTCTTTTGTGTGTGGTGTAATGAAGCTATACTTTGCTATGTTGTGGATGCTGAGCTGATCTGTGGGACTGTGCTGAGAGGATCTGGATTCTGTGATTCTTATGACATCACTGACTGTGTTTCCTTTTATCCAGTTTATTATCATTGTTTTGTGACGTTTCAATTTATCATCAAAGTATTGCTGTGCATATCTCACACCCCGCCCAACCCCTCTCTCACTCCGGGCTTGGCGTGCCTTCAGTCTGCTGCACATCCGCTACCCTGAAGGCCCTCATCACCACAGGCATACTTCAGCAATTACCTTTCGCCCACACGCTGTCAGTCACATGGGCTGTAATAACAGGCTGTCGCACTGTCCCTACTCTAAACTCTGTCCCTAGCACTCTTCAAGCTCATACATCCCTTCGCCAATGCTCTCCTTTTCATACACACATACACATGCATAGAGACATACGCACCTCAGTGCTCCATTGCATGGGGTGGCGTTGTTCAGGAGGTAGGGCGGCCGTCTAGTAGGTGGAGGATTGCTGGTTTGATTCCGGGTTCCGTCAGAAAGATTGTCGAAGTATCTTTGAGGAAGATGCTGAAGCCTTAACTGCTTGGAAGGACAATAGATGAAAATGAGTCTGGTGGCTAAATCTGGTGCATTCACACTCTAAATGTTCATTAATATGCACTGTCCCTATAAAAGGATTCCATGACATCCATCTAAAATCAGACTGTCTTTAGTTTGAATGCTGGTAGGACTGCTTGTAAGGAAGATGCTTGGGCCCACAGTGAGAATGCTACATGACATGTAAGGGGGGTTTGTTGATGTCGCATGCAGTCGGCCTTTGCTTTCAACAGAGAAAATAACACCCACCCTTGGCTCATCACCCTCCAATCCTTCTTTCCCTGACCAAAGGGGCATAAGGGAGAAGACATTCTATTTACCATGATGTAAAGCCAAAGATACCTCACCTCTTAGTCATGTGGTGCTCTGCATCAGCTGTCTGTCAGCGGCAAGTGTTGCTACATGGAATAAATATAGTCTGACATGGCAGTTTCCAAGAACTCCATTAGACATGTTTGCACCAGCCTCTTTATAAGTAGCTGCTCATCTGAATCCTGTCCCTATTTTGCTGGATGGAAGACAACACCAAAAAGAGTTATTTAGCCAAAGCATCTGGCAAGAGAAAATGACGAGACCTGAATGACCAATAGCAACATCAAATGTAAGGGAGAGAAATGAATGCTCAAAACTGAAATAAAGCAAAATAGGATTGGATATCTCATGTGGGAAAAAAAGGAAAAAAGAAAAAAAAAGATTCCCTTATCAGTCCCGCAAGGGGACATTTGGATTTCTCTGCATTTTTGACCCAACCTATTGTATAGGAGCAGTGAGCTGCCAACATATGGCGCTCGGGGAGCAGTTAGGGGTTCAGTGTCTTGCTCAAGGACACCTCGACATGCTGTATGCAGGACCGGGGATCGATCCTGCAACCTTCCGATTGCCAGACGACCGCTCTACCCACTGATCTATGCCGCCCTCTAAAGGGGCCTTTGCTTTCCACCTTCCCGGAGGCACAGTTGCACACCGGTTAGCACTATCGTGTCGCATCAAGAAGGTCCCAGGTCTTTTCTGTGTGGAGTTTGCATGTTCTCCCCGTGTTTGTGTGGATTTCCTCCAGTCCAGATGCTTTGGTTTCCTACCACTATCAAAAAGACATGTATGTCCATCCATCCATCTATTGTCAATCGCATATCCGAAATCGGGTCGTGGGGGAACTGGAGCCTATCTCAGTCCTCATTGGACAAAAGCCAAGGGCACACCCTGTATAGGTCACACATCTATCACAGGGCAGACCAGTCTGGGGAACAGTGTCTTGCTCAAGGATACCTCGACACGCTTCTCTGCAGGTACGGGGATTGAACCTGCAACTATCCAATCACCAGACGACCGCTCTACCCACTGAGCCATGCCACCCAGAAGAAATGCACGTTAGGGATGATATTCTTGCCAGTGGCCCTGAGGAAGGCCATAAGTAAAATAACTAGAGTTGGTCCCCAGGTGCTGTGGCAACTCACTGGTCCTATCCAATATGATGGGTTGAATGCGGAGGACACATGTCATTGTACGCATGTACAATGACAAATAAAAAGATTAAAAAGCTTCCTCTTCTTCTAGTCAGCAGCTAGGGCTGTAGCAAAAGCTGATAACAGTCTCACCTGTAACCCAGACCATTTATCCAGTGCTGGTTTTCTCCACTGCATGAAGTGGAAACTGAGTCATAGAAATGATGTTGGTCTCTTCGTGTAAGCTGTGAGGAGACCTTTGACCTTCCTCGCTGGAGTCATGGTCAAATTTGGAGGACATTTGACTTGCGGTAGGGGAAATAACTCCACTCAGTAACTGGTGGAAATAAATGAACGTACATGACTGATGGGCCAAATCGGAGGATTGGTTGTTTGATCCCTGGCTGCTCACTGCTCCTATACAATAGGATGGCTGGGTTAAAATGTTGAGAAACAAACGCTGTAATTTGGCTCCAAAACAACATAACATACTCCACCCCTTGAGCTCCAGTGCTGACTGCTATTCCGTGTAACAGATTTATTCACCATCCCAGTTAGTATCTTCATAGTCTCGCAGTTGCTCAAATGCAAACATGAGATTACATAATGCATGAAGCAGATATACAGTAAACATGGTATTCCACAGAGCTCTTGATTTGTGCTTCCTGAGACATCTCAGTCGCAGCGAACTCATCAGATTCTTAAATAATACCCCGCAGCCACTTTTGAAGAGCAACCGGGGATTCGTGCAGATTAATGAAATTGTAACTGGCACACAGTGCAATTTATAGACAGGCGTGCAAGATATCATGACCCAAATTCTGTCCATTGTTAACGAAAAACGGCAATATCTCTCAACATCTGTAGCCACCGCTAGCCTATTTATGTCATCCAGTTTCCATGGCTACCCTGTGCCATAGATAAAATCTTATGCGCGCCTTTCAAGTGGAGTATCAACTTTCTCTGTGCGAGCAGCTGGCGGACGACACCACCACCTCGTGTCATTGATACACTATAATGCAGGCTGTCATCTCTTGCTATTATTGGCCATGACAGATATGGCAGGTATGAAGAATCACATCATTATGCAACCTCTTTATCATCATAATGTGGATGATAATTAGAGGGGGGAAGACAATAACATATATTTCTAAAAGCATGGAAATGAACCATCCTGAGGAACTTGGATTCCTCAAGTACCCAAAGCGTCCAATTGTGGCTTGGGTGTCTTTCAGCAACGTCATGTGTACCACAATGGAACCATGAATAGATATTGTAAAACGGTCCGGCGTATATTGTGATACAACACAAACGCCAGATGTTTGCAATGTGTCATTGCGGTTGCCACTGTCAAATATGTCTTGTCTGAATAATAACATGCATCATCAAAACCACCGTGCACACAGAGAAAACACAAACACACACAGACACATGCCAGAGCACAAAGGCCAAGATGACTGTCTTCCTTCCTTGGGCGCTCCCATACTATCCCACTCTCCTTCCCACAGGGAATGGGAATGTCCTTCTGACTGAGAACAAAAGAGCACTGGGACATGTTGGCAACAACACACTCTTCCTCATTTTCACCCTCCCATACCAGTTCAGTGAGGGGAAGCCACACACACACACACACACACACACACAATACCTGACAGGGGAAGGAAGATGACATCAGTTCTTCACAATGACTCATTGTTCCCCATTTAGCTGATCACTTCAAACCCAGACGGAGCAGATCGGGCTTGCTGCGGGGCCTTTGTCAGCAATAATGGTCAGATCACCGCAGCGTGAAATGCAAACCATAAGGCCGGCTTACGTTTCCCCCTAAACAGAGAGAAGAATCACAGCCTCAGTCATCCAGCGTAAAACACAACAACCGACCAGACAGGGCTAGGGTTCAACTGAACCTTCCTCTGTAGGAGATCAGTCATAGGCTCATCTACATAATCAATACAGCAAAGCCGGTGTGGACATCCGAGTGTGACACACTGGGGGATCAGTGCTGATCCACGCTATTGGTATATAACACCATTGAGCTCTGTTTCTTTGTTCAAGGGGCCCTGCAGCCTCCCAACAAGCAACGGCTGGGTTTCTGCGCCACCCTGTGGCCAAAGGCAGACACTGCAACAGGGAGATTCCATAGTCTGCACACCATAAACACAAGCTCACAGCAGGATGAATAGCAGTTCATCTCCATACATACCTATATGTGGTCTTATGGAGGTCACCCTGTTGGGGTTACAGTCACGCTGCTGTAGGTTAAATACACATGCTGTGATGTGCAGCGGCGTGTCTCGTTCTATCCTTTGCTTGCACATCTCAATCCATGTGACCTTTACGTGATCTTATTATATACTGCTGAGTGTGTATATTGCGTGTGGTTTGTCTGGATTATTGTATCTGACAGGGCAAATTTCCATGGAAATGGACAGTAAAGTATCATCGAGTTGCAATCTGATCAAAGAGACTATGATTGCATGTTGCTTATGTTATCTCTTACATCATGCAGTGTGCTCGGGCTCTACTGCTCCTCGGCCTTTAGGGTTGCAGCTCTCAGTTAAAGGGAGCTTATTGGTGCCAAAAAAGTAGTAACAGTCACAACGTTGTTAAAAAAGGCAATAGATATAAGAAGCAACCAACTGGTGCCAAAAGCATGTGGATAAGTTAGGACAAGTTGTCCAAATAGGTTGAATCAGGTCCTCTGAATATAGAATTAAAAACAGGAGGACGTTTCAACGGTTGTCCGTCTTCAAATGTCTTCTTTAGCTCTGAGTCAAGAATGTGAGCTACTTAAGCCCCGGTGAAGGGACAGATATGTAAATTGGGGTACTCACAGATAGATTCCAGGCAAAAAGCAACGGCAAATCGGATAGAAAGATGTCCTTCTTGGTTGTGAGCTAATAGAACATTGAAGAGAAACAATGTTGAACAGTAAAAAGGAAAGACAAATGGAAGGCTCCTTAGTTGGAACAAGTGTCTTAGATTTTAACAATGTCAATTGTGTTGTCCTCGGTTTTTGCTGTGTGGTGGGGAAGAAACAACCAGCTCATAAGTAGCAGTGATAAGGCGGTCATATTTAATTAGAAGATTGGGGGTTTGAGTTCCAGCCCCTTCAGAAAGCATGCCACAGTGTCCTTGAAGAAGACACTGAACCCCTACATACTCCCTGGGTGCTGTGGCTGCTCGATGTGCCTGTACAGGAGGAGGAGTTAAACACAAAAGACACATTTTGTTGAATAAAGCTTCTTCTTCTACAAAAAGTCAGTCTTTTGGAGGAAAAGAATTACTAATAGACATGATCTGTATTTGCATTCTGGCATTTTCCTAGTTACAACATATCCCTTCTTTCTCGGTGTTCCTAAGGGCGGCAGAGCTAAGGAGGTAGTGTGATCCTCTAGTAATCAGATTGGTGGCTCAATTCGTGGCATATGTAAAGGGTCCTTGAGCGAGACGCTGATCCCCATAACTACTCCCCGAGTGCTGCGCTGCAGCTGTGCTCACTGCTCCTGTGCAGTAGGATGGGTTGAATGCAGAGAAGACATTCCACAGGCTTTGGTCATGTAGGCAGCAACGTCTCACTCACTTAAGCATTATAATAGAAATGGTTCCAGCGTATACAAAATAATTCCCTAATAACTTCTCTGTCATTAAATATACACCATCATTACTACTGTGTGTCTTTATTTACTCATGGCTCAGGTGGTAGAGCAGGTCATCGAGTAATCCGAAGGTCACTGGCTCAAATCCCCGGCTCCTTCGGAAAGCGTGTTGAACTGTCCCTGAGCAAGGCACTGAACCCCTAACTGCTCCCTGGGTGCTGCAGTCGCTCACTGCTCCTATAGCATAGGATGGATGAAATGCAGAGGACAACTCCATTGTAGGACTACACTGACCAAACCAAGTGGGTTTTCATGCAAGAAATGACACGCACACAGTAATTCATTATAGATCAGTGCACTTCTGTGTGTGGCAAAAGTTGAGCTGGTAAATATCGGCACAGATGAAGTCACATTTTGCTCTGACGCATATGATCACATCAGATGCCTTCAGTGTTGCATTTTAACAGACCACCAGCCATTAACGACTAATTTGAAGAAGCATCCATCCATCCATCCATCGTCAACCGCTTAGCCCAAGTCAGGTCGTGGAGTCATACTGGAGCCTATCCCAGCACTCGTAGGAGGAAAGGCAGGAAACACCCTGGACAGGTCGCCATTCCATCAGTGACTAAAAAATCTGTGGCACACACATTCACACATGAGAAGCTGAATCTTTTCATCATTAGTTTTAATGTTTTTTAATGCCTTGTGCACTGTCAAATACTCTTATTTCCCAATGACTTGGGAAAGGCACGTGACAGTGCAGGTAAATGAATAAGTTGTGAACATAAAACATAACAGGGGGGAAGTATGCTCTCCTGTACAGTTCAATGATTCTAAGATAAGACTCGTCAAGTCTTGCGCCTTTAAAAGAGAAATTCTCGGGTGGGGAGTATGATTCCAAGTGTTTGTACGAAACCAAAGAACCCAATTTGCTGTGCAAAAATATCACGAGTGAAAAACAAAAGCAGTATCTTTGAAACAAGATTACATCCAATGATTTGTGTGTGTGCACACCTCTCTACCTGTGCAGATGTAAAGCTACTGGAAGCCATTTTACATCGCCACCTCCGTTGAGTGACCGGACGTCTCTCGTGGTCGTGTGACCTGCGATTCCCACTCTGCACCGACGTCAGAATTACCCGCTGTGACAGAAGCATTTAAATACATTTAAAAACCCCTTTGACCCTCATCATCCCCTGAACAGAGCAGAAAACAAGTCAAGCACTTAAAATGCAGGCAAATTCTAAGGCAGCATGTGAACTAAATAAAAGCAATTCACCATATATGGACATGTATACACTCTTCTTTCCTAGCGGCATTCCCCGTACAGGTAAAAGAATATTTTCTAATGCAAAAAATGACACTACAGCTATCATACAAAGTGGACTACTTAATAGAAAAGACAAAAAAGAAGAAACAACTCACACAAATCAAGACTGCAGTCATACTAAAATGTCTGAACTTTCAGTAATGCAACAGTCCCCCTTTTACTTGCTCACGTTTTCAAGTGAAAGTGGAGCTTGCTGTCATTTACAGAATATTGAATAACTATCGACTCCGAGGCCCGTTGCGGCAGGCCAGACCCAGCTTACAGGCTGTCGGGGTAACTGTAAACTACAAACGCCTTGCCAATGCATTTTTACCGTCATGATGGATGCATGTGGCCGGGCGGGCACACATCCCTCAGGTACATCAGATACTTTGAGAAAGCCACTGGGTAATGGTAGCTCTAGAAGGACTCATGCCCACGACTTGATAGGGAGTGATTAGAGATCATCCACATACATTGGTTTGGGGAGTATGCTTTGCATAAAAGGGTTTAAATGTGTGTAGAATGGATCTCAAATTGATCTCAGAATGCTTAAAAATACAAAACCTTAAAAAAATGTGTTTCACAATTTGTGTAGAAGCCATTTCAGTTTTTCACATTCTCAAGGGTTTTCTGACCCTTGGTCATTGAGGAGAGCAAGTCAAAGGTCATCTATCTGCTGGAGGACAGATGTGAGGACACAACCCTGACCAGGTGGCCCGTGGGCCCTGAGAGCAAAAATGGCACAAAACGTACAACACGCCGACACTGGCTCGCCATCAGACTGAGCCGACACAAGGCCTTAGAAGTTCCTCACGGCTCGGAAACTGACCCCCCCAAAAAATCCAACTAGAGAGGAAAAATAAAGATAAATACACAGCCCATCTCTTTGCCTTGTAAGGTTACAAAGACACACCAGCATGGTTTGGTGGGTGAAAAGGGATGGGTTGGAGTGATTGTTTGGTCTGCCGTCACAGAGAATCTGTGGAGATGTGCAAATGTATGTAGAGAGGATGAGGAGGAGGGTGAAACCTGCCATCATCTCCCATCATCCTTTTCCTGTCGAGCAACCCAATGGGTCTATAACACAACATGCAGGAACACAGTATCGTGTGGGTCTCTTCATGACACAGGGCTGCCTGTGCCATCTATGACAGAGGATAAGAGGGGGTAGTGTCAAGTCTATTGTGTGTGTGTGTGTGTCTTTTATGTCAGTCTAGAGTTAATCATGGACAGCAGAGATAGGGTGCAGTGGTGGGGTACAGGACATGGATGTGCGGGGATGGTCAGGAGGTGAGTTGAGGCATTTGCCCGATCATGAGGTGCCCTGTCTCTTCTGTTGCTGGACCCGGATCAGTTCCAACTGTTTTTTGCATTTCTGGTAGTACGTGGACAGACTCTTGTTCTCCTCCAGCAGCTTCTTGTGCTCCTGCACCAGACGGGATGTATTCTGCTGGTCCTTCTCGTCTTGGTCCAGTTCAGCAATGAGCTCCTTTCTACGCAAAAGACAAACAGCAGCATGAGGTGATTGACGAGAGCAAAACTACACTCGTAAAGACACAGTGCTTTGTAATGTTGTTGGAAAGGTTCTGTATTGACATTGTTATTTACACAGCTGTTCTATTGTGTAATCGAAGCACTTTCACTAAACTGCTGGTTTACAAACCTTTTCTCTCTCGACCAAACTGTGTTTCCAGATCATTCTGGGCTCATTTTGTGCAATTCGCACGGATGGACTACATACAAATACTGACATGACACAGTATAGCATAACTAGCTGTTCTGAGCATAGATTCCACCAGAATAACACTGGGGCACATTTAACATATTGATGTTCCTATCAACAACTGGTGAGTTAGGAAAAAAAAATCTTTGAATAAATCAGCGCTGTACCATCATTCATTTCCAAGGGGTGTTAAGACTGAAATGAGGGTGATTTATAGGAGACGTGTACGAGTAAAAACCATAGAGCTTGCGAGATGATGGTGATTCTAAGCGGTAGAGTCCCCATGGTCTATAAATATAGGATGAGCTCTTTAGCCAAACACAGTTGTTCCACCAAGCTCTTCTTCTCCAGCTTAGGATGGCTGCTGCCTTGGATTTGTCTGCTAAATTTGGTATTTGCCTTTGGGTGGCTTTTCTGCACACCAACATGCCCACGCTGAAATTCATTTCTCATCCCATGGTGTTTTGGTTTTGGTACTGTTTAGTCTGTTGGCATGACACACGTCATCACTTACTTAAGTCGTGTTGTCAAGCAACGCTTATTCATCGACTGACCAACAAGCTCCACTAATTTCAATCTCCTTTCTAAAGCACAGCACTACCTGGACCCTTTCCACGGCAGATGACCTGAAGACTAGGCATCTGTCCCTTGAAAGGGCTCATAACATGAAAAGGCAGAGTGAGGCTTACTTCCTCTGGATCAGCAAGGCAATCTCCGTTTGGACTTTCAGGTACTCCTGGGCCATTTTGCAGTGCTGCTCAAACACAGCCATGGACTCTTTGGAGTTGGGACATGGAGCGAGGGGCTGGAAATAACCATGCATGTTGACATTAATTGATTTAGAATCCATTCGGTCAGACCCCATAGGAAAACATATTTATATCAACTGTGAGCAGTTTGAGATGATAATAATAAACCATACGCCTCCCCAAGTATTCATAGACATTACACTTTTTAGATAGCATCTTTTTGTCTTCAATCTGACTTGAGATAATCCTTCCATAATTGAGTTTGAAAAAGCAATTTAAAATGTCCCTCAATTTATAGCTGGGATGGAAATAATGTGTTGCTGTAACAGAATCATAGCCTATTTATACAGATATCATCCAATATACATCCAAAAATGTTTTCAGCTTCAACAAGCAATGAAATTCCGTAGCGTTTGGTTCCTTATATATGTGATTGATGGTGATTTTCAACAGAAAAGGCTGGTAAGGGTTAGGGGCCTTTGTCCTTGTTTTTTGGGAGATGGAGGACAGAAGAAGTGGAATAGATTACCTACCTGAAGCTGGTGATCCAGGGTGAGATACGCCATGGGAATGGAGTTGTCTGAGCCATTAGTGTCTACAGGAGAGAAAAGAGAAAAGTGAAAAGAGCAGTGTTTGCTGTTTTCTTTTTTTGCACTAAATTCAGTGGCCTGGGTTGAGTTAAGCCCACAAGACAAAGTCAGCAATAGCAAATGCAAGTCTTACAAAACAAATTGCCTTCACTGTTGTCATCATCCCCTATTCCTCCTCCCCCTGCTCTAGCCTGGCTCAGGGTGACAAGGCTCCCATACCCTAAATCACCAATCAAGATTACGTCATGTCTGCACCGCTCCATGACAGATTTACACAACTGTCGGCAGACACTCTTATGGCATTGCGGGTGCAGCGCTAAGAGGGTGACAAAATAGATTGGACAGCCTGATTTCAAATCAATCAGGCTGTAAAAGTCAGCTTTCAATTTTCTCTTGCCCTGAGCCAAGCAAGGCATGGAGCCTATTAGCAGCACTTTGCAAACAGAGTCAACTAAGTACATGCTTACAAACTCTGAAGTAATGGACTTAATGGCATACTGAAGGCTAAGAAAGACTGTAAGATGTACTGCAGTATGCTGGAGTCTGACTTTCTTCAAGAAACATTAGTAGTGGTGTAATACAGAGACCATTCGGGATTTGTTTCTCTGATTGAATTTTGATATCAGTGCCAAGCTGAGGCCCTAAAGTAATTCATGTTAGTTTTGGTTTTTTAATGAACAGAAAGCCCACAGCAAACATAGGACTTAGAGTTGCAGTTTAAGGGATTTTTAAAAAAAAGAAACATGAAATTCTTTTCTCTTCACCAGTGAATCAAAAGTCTCGGGGGTGTCTACCTGAAGGGTCATCAGGGGAGAAATACCCTCTGCTGCCCGTCTTATCGGGTGGCATCATCCTCACACTGGGACTGGAGGATCTGCTGCTGTTCCTGCTTCCCTGTAAGATGACAGCAATACTGTAAGTTATCTCATATCTCATCTCACATATTTACTTGTGAGGACCCAAGGAGGACTAGCGGTCATTAAATTGGCAGCTAATGGGGATCCTAATAAAATAATAAAATAACAATCTGGGGAGCCGATAAGAGCTGCCAATGGGTCGAAGACAAACGTGAGAGTAGAAGGACAAACACAACAGAGATACATTTAATAAGTAAACGGTTATTCTTCAATTGTTAAACTCCAATTCTGTATTTTGTATTCTGTTTCCATTACGGGTTCTAATGGGGGGCTTTTCGCTTTGCTGACAATCACACTTTACTCTTCCCTCTGATTGACTACAAAGAGACAGGCTGACTTATCGAATAAAGCAAAATCAACCCAGATAAATCATTTTATTTTAGGGGTCTTGGGACCACAGAAATTACTTCAGAAAGTAATTTTGTCTTTGACAATAAGCGGATGTAATAACCCACATGGCAGCAGTGACAACAGCCTTAAGGTCTGAGGAGAGGATAGGAAATAGCCTGAGGAAATGGTACCAGATAAAGTCAAGTCAATTTTATTTGTATAGCTCATTATCACAAAATACAAATGTGCCTCAGTGGGCTTTACACCAACACACCGTCCTGTCTTTAGACCCTCACAACAGATAAGGAACCATTCTCTTAAAAACCTTTAACAGGGAGAAAAAATTAAGAAACTGCAGGGAGAGCACCAGAGGAGAGACCTTTCTCCCAAGAAAGATAAAGCATTGCTTATTATTAGTAAATATATATTTTTCCAATCTGAGAGAGCGGGCCTTATATACGGAGCCATCATAATATCATGATAAAATTCTTGCTGAGCACAGCTCTTTTTTAGGAAAACTGTTTTTTTTTAAAAATCTCGATAAAAAGTTGGTAACAATCCTCATAAAGTGCACAGCTTTTCTTTCCTCCTCCTCGTCTGTGACGTTGCTCTATCACAACCTAAAACAACTGTCATCTGACATCTGTTTAAACATATGAGCGATCTGCTCTAAGCAGGGCTTTCAGCTCTTTGGTCCTGCCCCGTCTGTTCCTAGGGCTCATTAAAGTAAAGCACCTTGAGTTTGAGCTTCCAGCAAGCCCATTCCAAGGTTAAATCTCATGTTCAGTTTAATGAAAGCCAAACTTCAGGGCCATTGGTTATCAAATACATAATTTCAGCAAAACTATTTCAGCAAACCCAACTAAGTTGAAGCCATGACTAGAGTCCACCAAGACATCAGATCAGATCTCCACATTTACATTTAACAAATCTGATTCACTGTGAAGAACTACATCCTCTTGGACAACACAAGGTAGCAAATAAAGTAAATAGACACAGAATGACAAATATAAGCTCAATACGATCAATGGTGCTGTGAAACCGTGGAGGAGAGGAGGAGGCTGATCTCCAAGTCAGCATGGAACAAAAATAAAACCCTCTTCAATAACAAAGAGTCAAGTTTTCCCGTGAACTCCCAGTGAACCTTGGGCTCCTAGGAGCTGAGGTGTTTCTTTTAAACAAATGGAGACAAATGTTTGGGAAACGCGGTGGAGAAAGCTCCCAGCTAAGGGGCTTATTTGAAGCCTGTCTATGTGCATGTCTGAGGCTGTGGTGGCGGCAGTGGTGGGGGAGCAGTTCCTCCACATACCGTGCCTTCATCTTCCTCGGGCTGACATATCAAACAGCTCTTCTATCCTATAACATTCCTCCCAAAGGGATTCCTACACTTGACAGAGAACGGCTCATAACCTTTGAGCGACAGCATCGGTGAAACAGCCAAAACACTTCACACAGAGGAGACGGATGATGACACCAGCTAAGCAGAAGGGCGTTGGATCAAAGGAGTTCAATAAAAAGAGAATAAGAAAAGAAACTTCTTGGTATAAAGTTTGAAAAGACAAAACTTCCATTGATACGTCAGCACAAAAGCACCGTTTTAAATTGAAACCTCAAGTGAAGCTTTGCAAGTATGGTGCAGTATGTTTTTCTGCTGAGAACTGATAAACAGCAAATAATTGAGAAACATGCATCACTAAAGTTAGAATGAATTTAACAAATCTCAAACAAAAACAAGTGAACTGATCAGATTTTCTGCTTTGAATGTGGGTCTTAATGATCCTGCATGATTTGAACATGTGAATCATCTGATGATAATGTCAAAACACAATTCTGCCTCATCTTTTGTAGGACTGAAAAGCATCCAATTCAAACTCACGCTTTCAAACCTTCCTCCACTTGACTGAATCCATCTGTCTGCAGCTTACCTGGCTGGACTCTGTGCCTATCCCGGGCAGGTCCTGCACGGATCGACGTCTCTGAGGCTCACAGGTGGCTGTGGACAGGATGGATGGAAGAGGACGGAGACAGAGAAGGAAATGGGCAGAGAAAAGAAAGTATGAGCCCCATAAGCAATCTCCCTTGGGGTGGGGGAGGGGAGCCGTGTCCGTGTTTGGTTGCGGTAAGAGGGAGATCCAGATCCACAGAGCCACACACAGGGACAGCTGCACAGACTTAACCCCCTACACCCTGGCCTGTCAACCATGCGCCTTGGCACAGTTGTAACGTGACCATAGCACATAACACCTCCC
>OMLC01104450.1:18862-32651 GCA_900302585.1 Regalecus glesne
CTATGGAGCGAACACTGGATAACACATACATGGTGCACGACAGACCAAACCTAATACACTACACAATGGGTCATATTGCTTGTGCAGCGTGTGTTGGCACAGATTGAGTTGTTTGGATTGAGTTCTGATGGAGATGCTCGGAACAATTTCAGATAAGGTCAGCGGACGGGAAGTCTCTGGTGGCACCAGAGGCACCAGAGGGCTTCTTCCTTAACCCCTGTTCTCTCTTGCTGCGGTAAAGTTGAGGTTAAAGCAAACATCCCTGCTGGTTGGCAGAATAACATGAGTGCAAAAACGTTAGTTTCAAGTTGGAGAATTTCGACTATATCTTGATGGTCATGTTCTGATGCCCAAATACTAAGTTGTGACAGCTGCTGCTGTGAATTATGTAGTTATGACAGCATCAAGGTCTTTTTTATCTTGTACGATTAGTCATCACTGTCTATTTAAAGGACCCGGTTTTCTTGACTGTCTTTGAAGACTTTGGTTAGTTTTCATTATTAAGGCTGCTGATGACGACAGGGCAAGCAAGCAAGTCAAATCACAGTATGTGTAATGATAATGGGTTTAATGCTTCCTTTACTATAAGGCCTCTAGACTGCATGTGTACTTCACAACTTAAAAATGACCCGATACACCCTCCACCATATGTTCAGATGGTACAGACTCAAGTAGGAAACCTGCCAGAGTTAAAAGGACCAAGAGCTGCAGGCACTAACTACCCTTTGGCACAGAGAGGCACGACACATACAAACAGGGACACAAGCAAATTTACAAAACTAATGCTCAAATCAATAAATGAATGGATAAATAGATGATGAGATAAATATCATCACTGGAGTGTCTTGATGCATGCTCAATAATCCAGGTAGGGAAATCACAAAAAGAGGTGAATCTGTTCAGCTGGATCAGAAGTCTGATCCAGCTGAACAGATTCACCTCTTTTTGTGATCATCACTGGAGTTTACCTCTCGGTTTCTGTTGTAGAAGTGATGGACTGAATGCTAAGTCAATCATCCAGCAGTCGTTTCTCGTGCGATACTGACCCTTTATGAACCGACTTGTGTTTTACCATATCTTTGAAAATATATAAATATCCATCTACCCACTCTGAACCGCTTATCTGAAATTGGTTCGTGAAGCCATGGTGGAGCCTATCCCAGCGGTCACTGGGTGAAAACCAGGGAGACACCCTGGACAACCATTCATAACGTACTTCTTTTGCTAAAAACAAAAAAAGAAAGGGAGGAAAAATTGAACAACCGTTTGAATCAAATTTTATCTGCCAACTTCCACCTGGGGGCTGCAGCACGTGCGTTGGTAACTAACGGGCCAGAGGCTTTGGGTTCAAACCCATAGTGGGACATCAGGCCTTTATCCCCCATGCCTGCCCTGGGATGGAGTGGCGACTTGTCCACGGTGTTTCCCCGCCTTTTGCCCAGTGAGCACTGGGGTAGGTACCAGCATGACCCAGCGAGCCAAAATCAGATAAGTGGCTGACAATAGATGGATGGATGAACTTCCATCCGTCAATAACACTGAATTATGTAAAGACTAGGAGGCTTTATGTATCAGGAGGGGAAAAGAGACTTAATGCTCAGGTGTTTACACATAGTGACAGCCATGTCCTACCCCTTAACAACAATACACACCGGGCTACTCCCTTATTCACTGAATTTAATTGGCCACTCGTTCAACATTTCTCACCTAGCTCCAAAATAGAAGCCCTTTTTTGACATATGCAGCCTGTCCCCATTTCTTTCTTCCCTATCTCAGATAGTAATAATAGCTCTGACCCTAAATGTGAGAGAAATTAATCAAAATGACTTTTTCCAATGTTAATGGATGTAAAGAGAACGAGAAAGGGGGGGGGTTCCAAGCTTTCCTGACGTCCTCTAGGCATGAAAGGCAAGGACGAGCTCAATTGCTAAGGGCCATGGCACCGATTTACTCCCACTTCCCATGATCTGCAGCCAAGCTGGCAAGACGACTGAGAGAAAGGGACCATGAATTATAATCTTCTCATCTGTGTCACCCGGCCAGATAGAATATGCCGATTAGACTTTGTAAAGTGCTAAAGCACCGAAAAGACAACTTGGTTGTGATTTTGGTAGTGATGTTTAAAAAAAAAATCCATTTCTGGATAAGGTAAATTATATATATTTTTTAAGATATTGACTGGTATTCTGGGTGTGAGTGTGGCCAGATGAGAGTGTCTGCGTTAACTCATGTTCCACTGTTCACTCCAACACAGCCACGAAAGACAAGAAGGGAAAAAGAAAAACAGGCAACTCTGATGTGTCACTCCAGATTGAGCACTGATGTGGAGGAGTATCATTTGCTTATTTCAATTTAGTCCTTAGTCAGGACGCTTTAAATGCTCAGACAGAAAATGGGATATTTTTTTTAGACAGCTTGCTCATGTGAAAGAGAGCTGGGTCTTTGTGCATCTCTGGTAAGAATTCTCTGGAGTGACAGACAGAGGAGGGCCCATGTCAGAGCAAAGCAACCGGTGAGTTTCAACCAAGCCAGCCCCAACCAGGTGCCAAGAAGCCTGGCAATCTGCACTAATACCTGTTACGACGATCTTGGGGACATCCAGAATGGTGCCGAATGATGCTGTTTTACGGTGGCCTCGTTTATACTGGGGGTGTGCTGCAAAAACACATATACACACACAGAGCTGCATACACAAGCATGCACACCAAGACAGACGGATGCCTGGTGCCCACTGGACAGGAAATGTAGCAAATTCACTTCCTGGTCCCTACCCCCACCCACCATGCCTGGACTGGACACACATGCAGCGCTAACATTTCACATGCAGGGCAGCATGCACCCTGTTCATTCCACAGACTGTAGATAGAATCCTATAGCAGGGCAACTGCTGGCAGGCAGTGCATTAAACCTCTCAGCACAAACAATAGCAGCCATTCAGATGGAAAGCTGTATGGATAGAAGGTTTAACGTGATAGAACCAGGACACGCATCTATAGAGGACGCTGATGGTATAACCACAGGATCTGAAGATGAAGGAACAGTTCAAGGAGCCGTACCTCCATTAATAATTCTACTCAGATTACAATGGTAGAGTGAATTCAAGGAAAACACTGTTGAACAAAAGATAACCCTGTATTAATCCGTAACATATACTCATTGATGGGTGATATGAATCAAAATCACTTGGAGTTCCTCAAGTGTAATTACACATGACAGGGTGGGTATTTGTTCTTTGTGAGGTCCGTTATAGTTTAGAAGATGATTTGCATTCCAGTTAAGCTTTGAGGGCCATCCGTGTTCAGGATGATGTAGCTGTTGGATATATGGGGAATAAACCACCATCTCCAAGTGACTATAAGTGGACAAAATGGTATTTAATGGGAGAGCGATGAATGCAGGCACCTTAGACATGGGAAACACCTTAATTTGATAGAAACAACTTTAATAGCACATGTACCTGAAAGAATATCTTACTTTAGACAGTGTCTCAATAAGTGCTGTTGAAGGTCGGTGCTGTGAGTTGGTTGTTATACAGTTTCTGCAGGTGCATTACCTGCAGGTGCAAACGGCATCTTGGGCTCCAATTCCGACAAGTCGGTGCTCATTCTTTTACTGTCGGAGGATGCCAGGCACTGCGTCCGTGCTGACAGGCTCTCTACGCTCCCTCCTCTGGAGAGAGGCAGCGTCCTCAATGGGTCTCCCTGAAAGGTAACAGAACTACATCATTTATAGAAAATTTATCAAATATTTACATCAATATTTGTCAAAGAATATTAGGAAGATTTATTATTAACATTATGTCATGTTTCAATTCATTTCAGGGTGTCAGCAAATTTCAGCGGCATTGAAGTCAAGTCATAGAAAACAACGATTTTTAAGACCATCAAACACAAGCCAGAATGAAATATGAGCCATTTTGCAGCTGAAACAAACTTGAATGAAAGCATAAGACTACCCCGCCCCGAACCAAATCCCCATGGGAAAGTTTAATAACAGTGTTTTCAATTTTAGGACTTCTAAAACTGAATTTCACTGTTAATGTGCTTCATTCAACATTTGAGCAGTTGCATGGCCTTGAGTTTAAATAAGTAATCACATCTGTTAAGTTTTTTTCCGGACTTGCAGACACCCCTTCTGATGGCAAAATAAGTTGGCATTGCAGTGTTGGTTTTTGCCTTTGGTTTGAACTGGTGTGCAAACTGGGGAGTGATTTTGATGGTGTCGTTGCTCCCTTGAGAGTCACCGTGCTCCATGTGGGCGTCGCTTTTATTGCTGGTGCAAGTGTAATCCACATATGAACCTGTGTTATCCAAATGAGAGAGCAAGGATGAGTCAGAGTTATCTTGTGGTTTGTACTGCTTTCGGCTCATGCGGTCCTTGCTGTATCATCTTATCCTGGAATCATTCTAATATGTGATTTCAGTCTACGTGTCAGTACATATGGGTTCTCATGGGAACAGTACCTGTGCTAGTAGCAGAGTTGCTCTGACCCTCATCTGAATACTGGTAAGGATATTGCAAGGGTTCATCAGATCCAGGGAAGTACTGCAAAGAGTGATTGGAAGGAAGGGTAAATAGGTTGGTTGGAATATTGGATGGAGCTCAAATTTAAATAAAATGTGATTTCAGTTCATAATCAATTCTTGTCATGGTAATTTGTGAAAAATGAAATAGTTTTAAAAACGTGTTGCAAGTAAAATGCTTGAGCAATGCTCGATAACTTTTTTTTGCTATTACAATAATAATACACTCAATTAATGAATTCTCTCTTGCTTAAACGACTGTGATTTTTGAAAGACATTATCCTGTGCCCCTATTTAGCTGCTCTGTCCATTTCCAGTAATACAGATTTCCATTTAGCTTTTTAAGTGTAAGCAATGCCGAGTAAAGTCATCAGTAGATGTCATGCATTTGAACACTCGGTAGGAATTTTACCAGTCTACTTTATGCTGCTCAGAGGAGCTGTATGCAGCGAGCATCGGACTGCTCTTATGTATCAATGAAAGTGGAATTTAAACCCATTTCTATTAATCCCAAAGCTCCAAAAGAGTTCACTGCCCTGCGGGTCGGATAATTATATGATGTGGCATCCATCCATATCAATTTATAAGACAGCCTTTCTCCATTTAAAAGGAAAAATATCAAGTTTGATTTGTGTTTTATGAACAGAGCCATATAAATGTTGCTCAAGTCCGTGTGATCATTTGCTTTCTGTTTAAATGAAACTGTTATACAGGGCAGACTTTGTGTGTGTGTGTGCATGTGTGAGAGAATTACCCTCATTAGATGTGTCATGATCTTCACTATTTCCTCCATGGAGGGCCGCTGAGAGGGATCTTTGGACCAGCAGCGTGTCATGAGGCTCTCGATGGGCTTGGGCAGATTCTTGATTAGAGGTGGCCGTGTGCCTTAATGTTAACATCAACAGAACGATCACACTCTCAGTGACAGAATCAGGTAGGTTTGGGCATCAGGCCAGATGTTGCACAGAAAGGAAATTATGCATTGCTAATTTATGTTAAATCCCAGCTCTCCAGGTGCTGGTGCAGGTAATGAGGCAGAGGGACAGATTCGGCTTCACGACATATTAAACCAATGTCCCCTGGAGTAATTTATGTCCCAGTAGTATACCCCCCCTTCCATCCATCTCGGTATTGAGGAAAACAGTAGGGAAAGGGTCTTTTAATTGCTCTTTCCCGCCAGCCTATGTGCTCATTTTGTGTCCCTGCAGACAAAGCTGGGCAGCTTACTAAAATGTGTCCATAGTGACTGACAAGCAGGCAGCGTGTTTAGAGCCCCCACCAGACAGCCGTTTGCTCTCTGCTCATTCTCCGCATCTCACCGTCCCAGACTCACCATTGTGCACAGCCCACATAATGCGGAAGGCTGGTCCTCCAATCTCATCAAAGGGCTTCCTGCGAGTGATCACCTCCCAGAGAATGATGCCCCAGCTGAACACATCACACTTCTCACTGTAATTGCTGCCTGGAAGTAGAGAGGAAGCCATATCAGCCACTTAAGGCTGTTTCAAAGAGGGAAGAAAAAAGACGAGAGGCCTCGGTTTGACATGGCTGATTGACGGATGGAAGTAATTTTCCACTGCGTTTGAGATTAGAGTGGGGACACGTTTGGCAATGGATGGCAGTTTTTAATCTTATCTCCACCACCAGAGGGGCGGGAGAATGTAAATAAGGGAGTGATGTTAGCAAGGGCTGGCTCCTGAGCTGCCTAATTACTCTGTGCCTATTATGACAAAATTACAGCACACATCACGCACCTATTTCAAAGTTGCGGCGCAGAGGCAGCTTGATAGCGTTTCACAGTGACACAAATTAGCCATAAGGAGTTCAGTGTGGGGACAAATGTGAGTTGTTATAATTGTGCAGGAGTCATGTAACTCCCTGCCTAAAACAAGATAATGACTACTGCTTAATTCTCGTTTCCTCCACACGCCCTGCTACCTTACAGAAAACATGCCTTGTAACATGTAAATACATTAGGCTCCTGGCTGAGCGAGAACACGAAAACGCTCTGTTGCGGTCTCTCGAGGGAAATAAAGTCCCGAGCATCTTTCCATTTATCTTTTCACCACGCTTGGGAAAGTACCATTAATAAAAGCAGGGGTATAAGGCCGACAATGAACAGAAAATTAATGCATGTAGGCTATGAGCGTGAAGCTGCAATTAATGTGAAAGGTGATGGAGCCAAGTTGGGTGTTGAAAAAAGACACAAGAGAGATAAGTGAGCGATCCCATTGATGGTTCTAAGAGCAAGGATGTAAGTCAAATGATAGCATCTAACGTGTTGTTGGCTCATCGGTAAAGGAAAAAAAACAAGTCAAACACAAACAAACAGAGAGAAATCCCAGGCTGGGTGGCTGGAACAAACCAGATGCTTGGAATTCCATTCATACTTGCCTTCAAATACCTCTGGAGCCATCCACGCAGCACTTCCCTTGTTGTTAGTCATGTGGGTCTGAATATCACAGGCTGTCCCAAAGTCGCATATCTTCAGCACAGTGCCGCCTGCCACTAGAAGTAGACTGAATCAAACAAAATACAATCCCATGGTAAGCTGACAAGCCTTTCAACTTAAATTTCTAAAAAGAATGCACTTGGATATGCCCATAAAATGATGCATTTCAAATGGCAGTAACTATGGCAACAAGGTATAGACGACTTGATCACAGTAGTGTATGTTAAACCTTAATTATGTTGCAGAAATTTAATCTGCCTGCAGGTTCTATGGGCATGTTACAGAGCAACTTCCAATACTTCTTTACTCTTTTAAGTTTTCAAAAACAATAAAATAAAGGCAGTCTTACAAAATCACTCAGAATATTTGGGACATATATCATATTAAAACCACTGCGTTCATGTCCCACTGAAGCATACACAGATTAATTCTTACTTTTTGTCTTATGAGAGGTCTATTTTTACATGTCATGAGTAGTCCCGATGTTGTGGAAACAGACTTAGATGGAATGTGGCGGATTAAGGCGAGATGCTATGACACGCCACAAAGGGTTTGAACCTGCAACATCAAGCTCATCAGCTCCCAAAGCATGCACTCTACCACTGAGCTACCGTGGCCCCATGCGTTATGAGAAATCAACAATACAAATGTGACCTTTGGAAGACTTCCACTTTACTTAGTACAGCTGGAAGCAGTTATGGTGGCAGTGAGAAGGAATGTGTACAGAATTAGCAACTCCTAATTATTTTTGGGGTAGTGGTAGCCCACAGGTAGAGGATGTGCCAAGTCAGGTGTCACAAGTTCAATCCCACCATGAGGCATCAGCAAAGCGCCTCAATCCCCCATACTTGGTATATGTGAGCCATACAATGTAAAGTGCTTTGAGAGGTTAATAGCTTAGAAAAGCACTGCATAAAAATAAGTCAATTTACCATCTTAGATAATCATATAATGTAACTGCAAATATTTCCACCTACAGAACGGGCACTGTTGCATGGACCAGATGTGAAAACACACACTTGACAAATAGCCTTGAGATGAAAAACAATACACTGAAGTACCACAACCCAGAGCTGACAGTCGGTCAGACAGCATGACCCACTTATCTCTAGAAACTTAACAACAGTTCTCTAGGCAATGGATCAGCTGATTCTTGCCAGTTCTCTGCAAGGGGCTTTATTTCCACCAGAGCCTCATAAACAACCTCTGGAACCTTTAACTGAACAAGACAACCATCAGTACCACTATGCAAACCAGCCATGCTTCCCTGGAACAGAAGAGGAGTTGGAGAAGTTTACTTGGCAACCGTGCTCTTGTGCAGGGAACTGTGATTCAAGGGAAACCTGTGCAGTTTTGGCTTGGATCACCAAACAGCCTAACCACAAGCTCAAGTATTTCAATAGGCTATAACTCTCGTATCAAAGGCTGCCTGTGAGACAAGTCAAAGAGGGGAGCACAAAGGCACACTTTCATCACACGGTGAAATGGGAAGACAAGAGAGAGTGGGAGGTGAGGAGTAGCGTACTTGGGTGGTTTGAGGTCCCTGTGAATGAGAGCCTTTGGTTTCATGCCATGGAGATAAGCCACGCCCTGGGAGCACTGTAAACACCAGCTCATGGCATGGGAGGCAGTGTAATAGGGGAGGGGTTCGGCACCATGCAGCACTGTGGACAAGAAAACACAGTCACAACCACAGACATCTTCATGACACAAACACCAACACACAGATGACTGTACACCCTGAAACAAGCATCTGTGCAGGCCTAAAAATACATGAGTGAGGACACCTTTCTTGAAATAAGGTAGATTTGAGAAGGAGGTAAGCCTTAAATGCAACATACAAGTGATCACACAACTGAACTGAATGAGGTCAAAGTTATGGTGACATAGATCGCAGCAGTAACTTTGATAAGACATTCAGCAACAAGGGAGAAGATGTCATTGTTAAGTATACAGCTCAGCAGCATGTTACTTAATCTGAGGTGATGTGCCCGTACAGTCTTATCTGTGCCTCTTGGGAATAGAGGTCTTTTGAACAAGTGAGGCATTTGGGAGACGGAGATTATAAAAAACAGATACGGGTTTTATCCACATTATGAAAGACACATGCGTACATATTCCAAAAGTACCTGCACGGGTTAGTTTGCACTCAAGATGCAGCTAACAGTTGTTGTGTGCAGTTAAAAATTAAGGGGAGTGTGCTGTTTTAGAACTACAAAATTTGGGGCAGTTATATTCACCATAAATCAAGTTTCCTTCTTATCAAATGATGAGATCTCATGACTTTTATCTCATCAACCATTACTCACAATGCTAAGATTAATTAGCTAACATTTAAGCAATAACTAGACACAAAGAGGTAAAAAAAACATTGCACGGGTTTATTTTGATATCCAAAGTCACTAGCCAGGAAAACTAGAGAGATCTAGATAAAAGAGCATGCCAAAAAGGGTCAAATCAACTGCACAGAGCTCATGTCTGAACAACATTACACTTTTTTCTTTCACAAATGCATTTCGGGAACAACACTAATATCAGGGACAAGACAGTTGTCGGAAATAGCACCATAGACACTCACCATTGTAAAGTGACCCGCCTTCAGCATATTCCATGACCAAACAGACCTGGTTTGGGAAAAAGACACATCTAGAACCCTCTCCAAGGATATTTAAGAGTGCATAGCTATACTGACACACACCAACAGCATCACATTTACCACTTGGGTCAATTTACTGCAAGCACAGCACATATTTCCATTCAGGTAGATTATCATCCATTCCATGTGGATAACAATCAACCTTACCCTGAGAATCTCAGCCTACTGGTAAATCTCCCAAATTGGCTATCAGGCATGAAAATTCAATGAAGATGAAAATTTGATTTTAGTAATAGGTGCTAAAAAGTAAAGAGAAAGACTTAAGTTCTCGGTTGAATCCAGTATCACAAACCGTCACAGACAAAGCCAAAAATTGAGTTGCCGTCATTGGATGACTCCTTGATTTGAGGTTCTAACCAGATGTGAAGAATGTAACTTAAACCAGCCTCATATAAAAAATATAACTCAAAGGCTAAGCCTTTCCTCTCACCCCCTGATACTGACAAATTGGTCTGTGCATTTGTTACCAGTTAGGTTTGACTACTGCAATGCATTGGAGTCAAAATTGCCAAGCAAGAGCAAGAGCACTCACAGGGACAAAGATAAATGTCACATTTCTCCAATTCTGAAATATCTTTCCTGGCTGCCAGTTAATGATTGAATAAATTTGGATTTTTTTAACCAACTGATAAATCTTTAATCTGCCCCAGACTATAGTAATGATAGGCTGTTTAACTGTGTTCCAGGTGTAATTCTCAGATCTACAGAAAATCATATACTAACTATGATAAGATCACAACTAAAGATCTATTGTGAAGCAACTTACTAATTCATTGCCCCATAATCTGGAAGTCTATGTGAACTGAGAACAGCCACTTTCACAGCACCTCTAAAACTCTTATCCCTGAGCAGAGCTTTTTTTAATTCAAAGTTCATACACTTTTCAATCAGTGAATTTCTATAACTTTTGTATGACTTTCTCCATAACTTTTAGCTTAATTCCAATGACCAAAATAAACTAATTTTAGGGTTTCCACTAAAAAAAAAAATGGTTATAGCTCAAAATATGACGTCATTCTATATTTCAGATACTGCACTCTACTCTCAACAATTTGAAACTGCCCTTGCCCAGTATACTGTCAGCATGTGGTTGACTGGCTAACTGATGGAAAAGCAAGCCAGTAGAGGCACATGTATACATAGCAACAAACTGTTGCATACAAACACGCAGCAGAAATATTAAAGCCTGGGTGCAATGCTTCCATCTACTGTGACACTTTTCTTAACGGTCAAACCATCTTTAAGAGTGGATGTTACTTTGGTTAGATTTCCATGCCCTCTTGCAAAACTCTAATTTCCTATAACATTTCCAGAGCCTGAACATTGTATTTTCAAATCGACCGACTTTACAAGATTTTTCCATGAATGTATGAACCCTGTTAGTTCACTTATGGGTACTATGCTCTCTTAAAGGGATAGTTTACAAATGGTTACATGTATGTGTAATTAGTACTGATGGAAATGTCCTGGATTGAAGGAATAAAGTCTAAACTGTAAGAATGTTTGTTGTCATCTGCAATCCCTGTTGCATATATACAGGGGAGGGGTTAAATTAATTTAATAGCTGCCAGTTTGATGCGGATCATTGACAGGTTATGTCATGTCATAGGATTTCCTTATGCTTTTATATGTTCTTAGCTTTATTTATTTGACTTACTTTTATTTTCTCCTTACTTCATTCCCTTTATGCTGTGTTTGTTTTATACACTGTGTGATCATCAGGGTATATTAATATAATAGGAAGAGTAACACATTTCATTTTAATGTATGAACTCTAACCCTCCTTGGTCAACAGCTTACTCGACATTGGGTCATGGAGTCATGCTGGGGCCTATCCCAGCACTCATTAGAAGAAGAGCGGGTAAACAGCCTGGACAGGTTGCAATTCCAACTCAGAGTTTGAGCAGTTTGGGGTTCAGTGACATGCTCAAGGACACTTCGGCATGCAGGAAAAGGAAATCAAGCCACCAATCCTCCAATTACTAGACAACCACTCTACCTCCTGAGCTTATACGAGATACAAATTAAGTTTTGATTTTGATCAACATCACTGAAACTGATAAGTGTATCTTAACCTCATCAAAGTAAACAACCCATCTGTGGAGTTGTTTAAGCAAAGAGCCTTGGCAACTGCAGTGCCATAAACTTACTGGATTATTGCAGGAGCCATACAGCTTCACAATGTTGGGGTGATTTACACGGGAAAGCTGTCGAAGCTGAGGACATAAGGAAACATTAGGTACAATTCAATCAGCATGTGGCAGATTACCTTTAAGATCCAAATGCTACATCCACGCTCTCTTTAGAGGTAATTTCTTTTACAGATAATTTTCCCTAATGGTATCAAGGCAACATTACAAGCATCATGAAACAAGATGTTGTCTTTGCAAGTATAACTCTAAAGTCATAATCAAGGACATAATACAATGAAGCCTCAAGCATCAGTTATACTTAGTAGGGTAGGGTAGCAATAAGATTATTACCTCAACAATAAAGGCTTTCCTTTCTGATTCACTCTCAATTGTCTTGATTGCAACATCTTTGCCTTTCCATTTGGCTTTGCAAACAACACCAAAGGCACCTCTCCCCACAACCTGAGAATGAAAACCAGTATTTCAATTTTCTCATATGCACAAATGACATGTTGCATTTCAACTCCACAACCACCCAAAGGCTGCCAGTCACCTTAATAGCAATGGGATGCCGCTAAAAATATTGCAATATTGAATGTCATATAACAAACACAAACGAAGCCTACCTCCTCAACTTCAATATCCACATAATCGATCTCTTCGAAGGGATATCCAGGTGGTGTTTCAAGCATGTCGGCAGATGGCAACGTCAGAGACATCACTAGCTAGCGTCAGCTAGTAACTTGCTAAAAAAGACAAGTGTACACACACACAAACACACACACAAACAAACGACAATAAATCAAAAAATACACGGGCATAATCGGACACATTAACTCTCATTTCCAGATGACGCAACCAGAGAAATAACATCTAGGAGTCAGTTATATTGATAAGATTAATAGCAGTGATATAAAATGAAGTATTTCATCATTTCTGACTGTCAAACTCCTGTGCGACCACAGCACCAAACACAGCTGATACATTATGCTAAGTTAACGTTGTAGCTTAGCTCTATAGCTGATGTAGCGGACGTACAAACGCCTGCACCATAAAGAGGGCGTCCCTGGCTACATTTGGCCTGTGACATCAATCTATAAGTAAACCTATAGCGTTATCGGCATTTGTAAGAACCACAAGTGTGTCCATAAGTTAGGAAAAATAAATATGTAACATCTATGGAGGCCTGCGGTGCACAGACGCAGCCAGCTTACATTAGCAGGCTTAGTGGCTAACGCTAGCTAGCTGATGCTAATTAGCTTTAGCACTCGAACCCCTTCGCGGTAGACTGTGAACCAGCGCCGGTCCTCTGGACATGAGGCTACTTTCTACTGCTCATGTGGAGAAACCTGGAAAAGACGCAACGAGCATTTCCCCACGACTGTCTTTCTCTAACCCCTGAAAGACAGACATAACTTCTGGATTGCTTAGTCTAGCCTAGCCTGCTTGGTGTTTGTTAGTGCTCTCCGCAGCGACAGCTCCATCAGGAAGTGTGTGCTCACTGCAATCCGGTCCCCGACCCCCAGCACTCACACGGTGGTTCTGACCCGTGTAGTTGCAAATGCGTGTGAGACAACTTTTTATCCAAGGCTCCCAGAAGTCTTCAGTGTTTTCTTGAAATTGTGAATGTGTACAACTGGAAAAAAGAGTCCCAGGGAAAGAGATGGAGCCTCTACTGAACTTACTCTTTCCATTGGCCGTCACAAAGAAGGACAGGATGAAGAATGAGTGTAGTAGAGGGACATGAATGGTGTGGAGACAAAGCCAGAGAGACCAGACAGAGATGGTCTGGACATGTGTGGAGGAGAGATGCTGGTATACTGGGAGAAGGATGCTGAATATGGAGCTGCCAGGCTAGAGGAGAAGAGGAAGACCAGAGAGGAGGTTTATGATGTGGTGAGGGAGGACATGCAGGTGGCTGGTGTGACAGAGGAAGATGTAGAGGACAGGAAGAGATGGAGATGATGATCTGCTGTGGTGACCCCTGATGTGAGCAGCCAACAGTGGTAGTAATAGTAGATTATAG
>OMLC01104451.1:0-18676 GCA_900302585.1 Regalecus glesne
AATCCCCCTATAGTTACCTACTACTGGGTCAGTCTCTTTGATCCCCTCTAGAACATCAACAGGAAGGAGGAAGTGGTAGCATGTGTCTCCTCCAAGTCACATGACCACTAGCCCTCACTAGTCCACACATCATGGTCTGGTGGGGAAAGCACAGTGCTTGGCCGTCAGAGGAGACTGAAGCAGAGTACTTTCCCTTCACTTAACCAAGAGGCCTGGACGACCCAGAGGGGGACACTAGTGAACCCAGAATACTTTATCCAACCCTAACCATGTGAGGCTTAGCCAATTATGACCCACTAACTATGGACTTCTGGCTGTGGTTGGAAACGGTAAAATTCTAACCCGAGATGAAGGTCTTAGTATGAGCGGTGTTCAAAAGAAAGCAAAAACGGTGAACTCGAGGCAATAAAGCTAAAGTCATCTTTCTTTTGGATTTACTTTCACCGAGGCTCTGATGGTGCCACCTGTTATGCTGAAAGTGTGGAGGAAAGGTATCCAACAGTACCATGGCCCTAAGCAAGCTTAAACGCCATCTCCAAACAAAACACCAGTCACTTCAAAACAAGAACGAGGACTGTTATTTTCGCCTGTGTGAACACACTGAGAGACAGGCAACCTAAATGAGAAAAACCACAAAAGGAGAATGAGAGACCTCTCAAAGCTAGCTACCAAGCTTCTGAACTCGTGGCCAGATCAAAAAAGCCCCACACCGTGGCAGAGACATGAATCCTTCCTGCCTTCGAAGCCATTGTAAACGAGATGCTCGGCCCTGACGTGGTTAAAGAAACAGCTCAAGCCCTACTCTCAGATAACGCAATGGCCAGCAGAGTGAAAGAGACACCCAGATGTCATTGTCATACAGCTTTTTGCAACTTGAGGCACTCCTTGCCAAGACTTTATCAGCACACCTAGCTCCTGTGTTGGATGATGTTGTGCGAATGGTAAACTCTATAAAAGACAAGCCCTCTAAAAAGTCACATATTTGCATCTTTGTGTGAAGAAATGGGAGCGGAGCATGCGGCCTCACTGCTCCATACGGAGGTCCAATGGTTGTCACGCGGCAAAGTGCTGGCCCATGTGTCTGAGCCACAGGAAGAACTCAAAGTGTTTTTGACTAATGAGGTGCGATGAGGCAAAGCTGCTCGCAAGTGATGAGTGGTGTACAAGGCTGGCATACATACCAGATAGCTTTCAGCATTTGAATGAACTGAACATATGAATGCGAGGCCGAAATGAAAACCTGCTCACGAGCACAGATAAAATAAATGGATTCCGTTCAAAGGTGAACCTCTGGCAACAACGTGTGGAAAGTGCCAACCTTGACAATCTTCCCACTCACCCAGAAATGGAAAGCTGTGAACACTGCTACACTGTGTGAGATAATGGGCAAACATTTGAAAGCTCTGGAGGATAATTTTTCATTTTATTTTCCCTCAGCCTCCACCGATTGCCTTGCCTGGGTTAGGGACCCATATAGCTCAGCAGCAGTTGTTGGAAAGGACATGACTTCGCAGGAGCAGGAGGAACTGACCGAACCGAGACAAGGCCGTGGTTTAAAGCTTAACTTTGCTGATCAACCTTTGGACAGTTTTCGGTCGACTGCTGCCGAGGAGTTCCCCCATTCCGGCAAACAGGGCTATTTCCACATTGCTCCCATTTTCTACGACACGTCTATGGGAGCTGAGCTTCTCAATCGTTACTGCTATAAAAACTAAGAACAGAGAAAGACTGAGAGCTGTTGAGGAAGAGCTTTGTCACAAATATATCTGTTCATTTAACACACACACACACACACACACACACACACACACATATACACACACACACACACACACACACACACACACACACACACACACACACACACACACACACACACACACACACACACACACACACACACACACACACACACACGCATTTCATCAAACCAATTCAGCAAAAGCCTCTGTGTTTGATGTAGTGTGTCAGAATGGAGTGGACAGTTTCCACTGGAGTGGAGCTTCTGTTTGTCTGTGAGCAAATCATCATCCCACCCAAAAGGCATACATGAATGGAAAATAGATTCAGACAACCTGGCTGCTTGTCACTCTGTCAGATCTGTTTTATTTTTTCTGCTCTTCAAAAGCAGTCATTCAAGCCAAGGTTCATGCATGCAGACTTGTTTAAGCAAGGCTAAGCAATTCTTTCACTGGATAAAGAAAGATCACTACCTTATATTACTGAGAGGCAAAACATTAAAAATTGTGTCCCTATCAAGTTATACAGGCATTACACAATTAAACTGTAGTTCTGATCCTCTATTCCTGCTCAGAAAACCAATTACCTGAAATAATATCAAGGCAGAGGGAGAGGAATTGAGTTTTCCTTTCATAATAATAATGATAATAATAATCATCGTCATCATAATCATAATAATCATAATTACAATAATGAAAAGCCATCTCCGAGGAACCATCACCTTATCATGGTGGAGAGATTTGAGGGTCTCTATGAACCATGAGAGCTGTGTTGCCTGGAGCCTACTGCTCTTGGTAGGGTCTCCCATGGCAAATTGGTCTCAGGTGAGAGACCAGACTAAGAATGCTTCAAAAAGACCCCATGAGAGATCCAGGAAGAAGTGACGTTACCCTGCCCAGAGTAAGCCCAGGGCCCCCCATTGGAGCCAGACCTAGAAGAAGGGCCTGTCGGCGAACACCTGGTGGGCGAGTTTGCCACGGAACCCAGCCAGGCTCAGCCCAAAAAAACAACGTGGACACTTCTCCATCCTGTAGACCCACCACCTACAGGATGAATCAGTGGGGTTGGGTGCACTGCCAGACAGGTAGCAGTGAAGGCAAAGGGTCTCAGCGGACCAGACCCTTACAACAGAACCTAGCATTAGTGACGTGGAAGGTCATCTCCCTGAGAGGGGTTGTAAGTAGCCAGGGCTTGTGGGGGTTGAACGGTAACAGCTAGAGCTGCTGGGCCTCACCTCTATTCACAGCATCGGATTTGGAACCAAGGTCTTAGATAGGGGTTGGACTTTATACTTCTCCAAAGTTGCCCAAGGTGAGAGACGCCGGATGGGTGTCGGGATACTCGCAAGTCCCCCGCTGAGGGCCAATATAGTGGAGTTTAACCATATGGATGAGAGAGTCATTTTCCTATGCTTTAAGATTATGGGGGGGAACTCTGATTGTTGTCTGTGCCTGTGCACCAAACACTACATCAGAGTATTGAACCTTTTTGGAGACCCTGGATGGAGTCATGAATGGAGCTCCTGTAGGGGACTCTATCATTTTACTGGGAGACTTCCATTCACATGTGGGTAATGACGAAGACACTTGGAGAGGCGTGATTAGAGGAACGGCTTCCCTGATTCAAATCCAAGTGGTGCTTTATTGTTGGACTTCTGTGTTTTTCATGGATTGTCCATAACAAACACCATGTTCGAATGTAAGGATGCTCATAAGTTTACATGGTACCAGAGCACCTTAGGGTAAAGATCGACACACACACACACACACACACACACACACACACACACACACACACACACAGTATCTCTTCATCACTGATGCCTCGTTGTCTCTGCTGCAGAGTCCTGGACAAGGCAGACATTAGGCCGTCCTGTAACAAGTCCTATAAGGTAGGGAAGCCACCTCTCTCACACCCACAGATTAGGTCAACCACGTGACGGACAGGAGATTCAAATCCTGCAGGCCATCACCAGTGACACGACTGACCATACATGTGTGCTTCCAGCTTGCTGATGTCCACAACGCTCTGGCTCCTCTGTTGGGTGACTCCTATGAGACGGAGTGTGTGACAGATGACCAGGTCAGCTCTCTCTCTCTTTTAATGGCTTGATGGAACACTGGACATACTGCAGAAGAAAGGGTTTAAACAGCAAACAACTAAACAGTTATTAGAAAACCTATTGAAGTTAAAAAAATACACCATAGCAAGTATGTAAGTGGTAGTGGGAGAAGTAGTACTTTGTTTAATCCATTACCTCAAATGCCTTTCCAATTAACTCCTCTGGTCATTTTTTCCCCTTTCCATGTATCCCATCATCATTCTGTCCTCCATCAGGGCAGGGAGGTGTGGTTCCAGGTGAAGATCCCCCTCTCTCGTAATTTATCTCTAGGCTGTCCTCATGATCAGGGGTTTACTGCAGAAGGCCATCCAGGACCAATGGTCTCTCCAGGGCATCGCTGCCCGCCAAAGACCCCCCTCTACTATTTCCCAATCAACTACCAGCAGCCACACCAGCCCTGTGGCTGAACCCAAAAATGACCAAGACATAAAAAAGATGCTCATATGCTTCCTTCACATCCGGGTCTTGTTTTCATGGCATTTGCCATCATTCATGTCAGTTATGATGGGATTTTACTCTCCTGCTCTAGGAAGTTCAGACTGTCCCCATGACTGTCCACCACCCATGACCCCTCTATGGTGCTGGGCAGCTAGCTTATGGAGGGTCACTGCTACCTATTGTCTGTGCAGGCTGCCCACTCCTGAATGAATCAGGAAGTATTCAAATGTCTTCATTTCAAACATAGATCAACAAAATAATTCTCAGGAAAGAACCTAACAAATTTCATATTTGCCATTAAAAAAAAGTTCCCTCATCAGTCCCACAAGGGGAAATGTGGATTTCTCTGCAAATTTGACCCATCCTATTGTATAGGAGCAGTGAGCTGCCAACATATGGCCCTCAGGGAGCAGTTAGGGGTTCAGTGTCTTGCTCAAGGACACCTCGACATGCTGTATGCAGGACCGGGGATCAAACCTGCGACCTTCTGATTGCCAGAAGACCGCTCTACCCACTGAGCTATGCCACCCCTAAATACCATAAATATCCATGAATGTCAAATATTGGTCAATTTGGACATTTCACATGGTGACTTTAGCTTCCACATCCACATACCTGGTTTAAAGTGGACTTGGTGAAACATGTCTGACCCTCCTGTTCAACTATCCCACAAGACAGCGTTGTGAGGCCGATTCCAGTCATGGTCCCCTGTCCAAAACCCATGGAGTGCAGCCAGGGAGTGGAATGACATCATGACTGTGGAGAACACTGTGAAAATAACGGGTCGTGAAAAGTGACACTGAGCTCTGGGCTTAAGCAGTCCAAGGCCTTTCTGTTCTCTGAAAACTCCTTCACTACTATGCAGCACAGGAACCGATGTCACTTGTCAAATAAAATCACAATAAAACAAACTCGACTATAAGCCAATGATGGGATTTGTACTCGGGGGAATATTTATAAGGGAACAATATAAATTGCATGAACACACATTTTAAATGACCTTGCACATAAATCCAGTTAGTTATGCTCCCTATAAACTAGAACCTGCAGTAACCACCTTGTTCGCCTGGAAATCTCCACACACACCAGTCACATCCATGGGAGGAAAGAGTTCATTTCACCATTCCAGAGACCAGGCTTGATTTTGTTAAAGCCTTCCTTAAGTTAAAGGAGCTAGAAATTCAGTTTTGCCGTTTTATAATGCCAGTGCGACTTTAAAAGCAGATTTGAGCTAATCACCAAACCCATTCATTAAAAACCAGTACAAGTCCTCCTCCTTCCAGCAGAGTTGAACTGGTTTCAACCAGCACAGTGCCAAAACTCCCTTTCTTATTAAGGCATCTTGTATCAATGTATCGTCTGTTGGCGCTTCATCATGTTGCTTTGAGGATTTCTTTAGCTTAGTGGGTAGAACTGTTGTCTTGCAATCAGAAGGTTGCAGGTTCGATTCCTGGCCCTGCAGAAAGCATCTCGGTGTCCCCGAGCAAGACACTGACCTTCTAACTGCTCCCTGGGCACTGAAGCTACCCACTGCTCCCTCCTGTACAATGGGATGGCTTAAATGCTGAGGACACATTAGAATATAGGAAAACAGACCAAATAAGGAGGCTCTCTTTTCATGCAGGTGCATCCAATTAGAAACCTGTCCACATGCACCACCCATCAAGCTACAACAACCTCCTTCAGGGACACTGAAAAGTACCTAGTGGTCCATGCAGCGGTGGATCTAGAGCTGGAAAGAAAAAAAACAAGGTGACTCGGTGGTGAACTGCCTTACAGTTTAATGACACAGAAAGCAGGTGGTGTGTCCTGAGCCCTGTGGTGTCTACAGGACAACCAAACACTAAAGGAAGATTTAAATCGCTCGGACAGCTAGCCTAAAAAAAAGTCCAAGTACAATGATGGAAACCCGCCAATTCACTCCTATTCACGCCGCAAGGAAATAAATGAAAAACAGAGTAGGAAAGAGAAAAATGGGCTGCTGATGCTGAGAAGGGATGAAAGGTGGCTGACACAAAGTACACAACACACACAGGCTTACACTGCCTTCTTGAATTCCATGATAAAAAACTCCAAACGTGAGACACATCTTGGGACCAATATAGGGATCAGTGATGGGAACTGAACCCAGGATTCCGGATCACACACATAGAACAACATGGCGACTACAATGCCTCCCACCACAAGATTCACCCTTGCCCGCCACCTGTCATTATAAACCAGCAGGCGGCTGACAAGGTCAAAAAGGGATCAAAATATACCAGGGCAGATATGGGAGGTTGAACAACTGTTTCACATTCCTTCTCCTATAACTCTCTAAGATCTGTTTGTATGCGTCTCAACTTGTGTAGCTCCAAGTCTGTGTGTTTGTTTTCTGGGGCTGTGTGTGCCAGTCAGTCTCAGTGTTCCAGACGTCCCAGGAAGCGCAGGTTGAGGATTTTCAGCAGGTCATCCATTTCCATGCGAACAATTCCATCGTCTCCGTCGATGCTAAGCAGGATACCCGTGGCCTCGCGGTCCTCACCCAGAATCACCTTAACCTGAAAATGCAAAGGTAACCATAGGTAAACCCACATGCTTACCTAACTGCATGCAGAGGGTGTCATGCAACCCACCACAGATCTTCATTCACAACACACTGATTAGACACCGTTTGCAGACAGACACCTTGTTGTTTTTGGTAGGAGTAACGGGTTCCAGGTGGTCACTGCTGATGCTGACTACCTTCTCCGACTCCTGCATGAACACGGAGCACATCCCTCCCTGCGAAGAGACAAAGAATCCATCAGACTCCACTGTTGATAGGCACATGCAGTTAAGTCCAAGCTCGATGGTACCCAAGAAAAACATTCATCAAAGCTTAATGTTGGGTCCGATATCACGGAGAGTCTTTCTGCAATACACAACAGCCTGGAACGAATAGCAAATGACGGATTACAGGACTGGTGTAAACAGCTGGTGTTGGGAATGTGAAACCACCACAGATGGATGGACATAAAGAGATGGCGGAGCAGTTGGTTTGAGGGTGAGTTTGATGTGATGCATGTTAGCGGCTCAGATAAGCAGGTCTAACATTTATTCTGGCATCAAATGAAACACATGTTGTTTCTCCCATCACAACAGTTTGAATACATGTCTGGCAATGGGAACATTCTGGACATTAGCCATTTCTCTGTCAGTCTTTTTCACAGGCTGCTCCTCCACAGGAAGGTCAGAATCACCCACTGGGGTTCATCTGTTTGGTCTCCTCTGTATAAGACCCTCGACTGTGGAGACACTTCACTTGGTGATATGAATTTACATTTAATGCCTCAGTGGGTTTGCTAAGGGAATGCATCTGAACAGCAGAATGGTCTTCTAGTGAAGTTCATAAATGTCACCAGTAACTTCAATCAAATGCTACAGCCAAAATACATGCAACTGGGAAGGGCATTTGGTTCAACGTGACACAACATGACAGCCATGACTGAAACAACCCAAAGGTGCTGAGACAAACAAGATGAAATTGAACCTCGTAGGCTCGGATTCACCATGAATAATGTGAAGTACTGACTGATTGATGCAGTAAAGCATTTTAAAGAGAGAAGTTCCACATGGAGCTGCCTGTGTTAGACCCATGACCCTGCAGCTCCAATACTGGCCTACGGTCTAATGGACTGATTGCATAGAAATGTATGAGTTTCATTTTATGACATCCATCCAGCATCAACTGCTTATCTGAAGTTGGTCATGGAGGGATGTTTATGTGTGTTAATGAATACATGTTTATAGGATGATGATCCTATGACAACATGTGTGTGTGTGCAGCCTTCTCCCTGCTGACCGTGACACTCCTGATGACCCCGGTCTGTCCCATCAGGTCCATGAAGGAGTCTTTGACCCTGACCAGGATGTCTGTGGTCACCCAGTCACTGCTCCCTTGCTCGATGTTAGAACCAGGAGTATGTGGGTTGTAGGCTCCAGGAGAGGGTGCTCCAGGGGTCATGGGACTGTAGCCCACTGGGCTGGGGCTAGGACTGGCCTACAGACAGACAGACAAGAGTATAAGCAGGGGAAAGGACACATCCTTGTCATTGGCCATCTCACTACAGAACATGTCCGTCATCCTGAAAAACATTTCACTTCTGTTTTTGACTACACGTTGAACAGACTTGTGTGTGCATGTACAGCATTCAAGGCTTCAGGACAGATTTCACTCATTCTCTGGATTGAGCTGAATCCCAGACTGATTGTCTGGGGGACAGGTCTACATTCAGACATCACCACCATTTCACTGTGGTACCATTGTTGTTGTTGTCCTTTAAGAGGAATGGGTCGGTGTGATTGGCTAAAAGAACATGAGGTAACATACTCCCTGTGGTTTATAACACATCTCAACCCAGTGGATCAACTTTTGTTACTGATAAGTTGTTCTGTTCTTCTCCCATATCATTGTTTAAGCTGCTGTATTTGATGCCTCTCTTACTGTGCTTTCAACTTTGCTGATGTAACACCGCCATTTCCCCCTGTGGGACTAATCAAGGAACCTTTATTGGATACCTTATCTTGTCTTTTCTTATTATTGCTACCATATCTTAACTTATATCTTATTAGTCCATCAATACAAAGAAAAAAACTGCAGCAGGAAGATGTGGCCGCCTTGGCATCAATAGGGGAAGCATGGATGATTTGTCTGTATGTTCACTCAATAATCCAGGTAAGGAAATCGCAAAAATTGCCAGTCAATGATCAATGTGCATGTGAAACCATGGTTGGTCTGGTGGTTACAACAACTATGTTGTTTTGTAAGAGTGGGGATACTGCGGTCAGCTCAGACTGAAAATTTCTCCTGTATAGATGATGAGACGTGTCTCTCGGTAAAACGTTGTATGCACATGAACCAGAGAGGCCTGTTATACATGTCATGATCAGTCCCCCATTGTGGGCGTGGACACAGACTCAGATGTAGCATAGGGATTAAGGCTGGATGCCCTTTCTGACACTCTGTAATGGGTTCAAACCTGCAGCCTCTGGATCATCAGTTCCTGCAACACATGTTTGACCACTGAGCTACCGCAGCCCTTTTCCATTACCTTCCATGAAACTGAATAATCAAGCTCCAGTGTAGGTACACTTTTCCATTACTTATGGCTACACATTTTTTAGGGAAGCAAAATATGGCACCACAGATGAGGTTAGGTTCAGCATCAAGTGAAAATATGCAACTTTTCCATATCTTACTGTCTAGTTGACAGAATTAGGATTATACACTAATCGATTGCATTGATCTTATTCATCCCAGGATCATCCCAAAAAGCATAAAATCATTATTTAATTTCTCTCTCTTTCAGTCCCAGAACCACACAACATATTTCATGGAGCTGGGAAGTAATAGTTAAGAGGACACTCGTTTGGTAGTGACAGCCATAGACACACAGGTGAACTATAGGCAGTTGTTCTATGTACTAGTAGCAGACAGATGTAGCTGGAAAAACAGAATGTGCATCTGGAAAACTTAATGACAACTCAAGATGACTGGCTGAAATCTAACAATTTTCTTGGCTTACTCGGCTGAGCTCTCAACTTACCCCTTATTTGATTAAGCCTACCTGATAAGCCATCGGAGATGGCGTAGGGTGGTAGCTAGCTGGAGAATGCGTATTTTGGTAACCGACTGGTGAAGGTGCCACCTGGTGATAGCTTTGAGGACTGGGACTGGGCTGGTAGGAGCCTTGTGGGGAGGGAGCAGCATAAGGAGAATACTGCTCTGTATTATACCTGGAGAAGGTGAGAAACAGAGGTTAGACAAGTAAATGGGCCCTAGGTTACAAGAGATGGCAGCAGAATGAACATTCTTTAAAACAAACACCTACACGCTTCTCAGGCTTATCCAGAATTAGAATATTTACTCTGTTCGTATAAGTGTCGGATGGGTTTGAGTTCCTGTCTGAATAACCTTTATTTACAAAGAAAGTTCCTCAAGCAACTGTCCAGTACAAACACAGTCTTCTACTGCTGTCCAGTGAGCAGTTCTAATAGGGAACCTTAGCATCATTTCACAGGCATTGGTTTTCGAGGAGGAAGTGGATGGATGTGTGAACAGAAGTACTTACATGGCGGGTGTTCCTGGGGTCTGGGGGTTGTACTGTGGGTTGACTTGCGGTGATGGGACTTCTGGGTAACCCGGGGTCTGGGGGTTAGGTGTGCCTCCATATCCCTGAGGTGAGGGTGAGGGCTCGTCATCAAAGCCAAAGTCATAGTCATCCTCGTTCCTAGAGAAGGAGTGGAAATTGGTACATTTCTGATTTTCATAGCTCTGCAAGATAGGGGCTCGCATTAAAAGCACAAGGTAATTTCATCTGTATGACAATGTGTATGTCAATTCACATCTGCATATCAATGACAGGGTGAGTATGTAAATATCCGAGTGTGTCAGATGAGACATTTTACATATAGAGTGGGGTCCGAAAATCTGAGACCCATCAAAAATATTTGATATTTTCATGGAAACCTGGAAATAATCTGAAATTTATAACATGAAATATATAACAGAAGAAGTTATAATGTGGAAAATGAAGATATATGTAAGATTCTGCACTATTTCTGGGTCAGTCATAGTATTTAAGAACGAACATTCCTGGTGGCATTTGAACTCTTTTGTACAAAAGGTTAGATCTCCTTGAGTTTTATCCCTTCCACTGAAGCACACCGTTTCATGAAACTCAAGTAGATTTGATTTCCTCAGTCTTGTTTAAGAAAATCTACTTGCAGCCATTGTTCACTTGTTATATGTTACCGGTTATGCTCTGAGAGAGAGAGATCTCTCTTCTGGATTGGTAGTAAAAATACATAATAAAAAATGTCTTCATCTTATTGCCAATTAGAAATACAACTCACAGCAGAAGACCAAGGAGTGCTGACTGTCAAGAACATCTGCAGTCATACCTGACCTCAACCCTAATGAACATTTATGAGGCACTTGTGGATTGAGTAAGCAGAACATTTGGTGGCACCACAGAAGCTCTTTGGAACAAATCATACTGCCGCAACATGATGCCAACATCCAGTTTTGCACAAACTTCTCCCTGGACCAAATATAAGGCATGTGGCTTTCCTTTCCATGCCAGCTCCAGTGTTTGCTGCCATTAAAGCAAAAGAGGGGCATAACCAAATACTAAGTGATCCTGAAAGTCATGTATGATGTCTACACCAAGACAGCTTTGTCTCAGCTAGAAGACAAACAGCTGGTGTGTGTGTGTGTGTGTGTGTGTACCTGGAGGGTGTATTGGGGTTATTTGGGTCCCAGGCTCCGCTTTGTCCAGGTGTCCTGCTCCCATCATGCAGCGGGGTCTGGGAGCCGTAATGAGGTGTTCGACTTCCTGTTTTGTAACCAAAGTTCAACCAGTGAGTAACCCAAGTTAGTTTTGGTTACACAGAGCAAGACATGACATACAGGACAGTAGCTAACAATTAGGATTTTACTCCCTGAACGGCACTTTTCTGATGTGTACACAAGTTAATGCAGACAACAGAGCTGGTAGTTTGGAGAGAGCTGACATTGAAGAACTTCCTGGTTTTTGCACTCAATGATGCTACTGACCTTAGTGGGTGACTGGACAAGAAAGCCGAGGTGGCTCAGTGGGTAGATCCCACGCCTGGGACTCGGGCGTTCGTATACCACCAAGTAGCTCAGTAAATGTGAGACATTCAATGTAAAACACTTTGAGTGGTCGTTAGACTAAAAAAGTGCTACATAAGAACAAGTCCATTTACTATTTACTGGCGATTTGCTGGGCAGTGATAGTGCATACAGACCAAATTCTCCCTTGTACAACACAAGGTTACCATGTTACCAGATTATTAGAATGAAATCCTTTAGTAGGGACAGTGCATATTAGTGAACATCCATCCATCCATCCATCGTCAACCGCTTATCCGAAATCGGGTCGCGGGGGAACTGGAGCCTATCTCCGTTCTCATTGGGCGAGAGGTGGGGTACACCCTGTATAGGTCGCCAGTCTATCACAGGGCAGAGCAGTTAGGGGAACGGTGTCTTGCTCAAGGACACCTCGACACGCTGCTCTGCAGGACCGGGGATCAAACCTGCAACCTTCCCATTGCCAGGCAACTGCTCTACCCACCGAGCCATGCGGCCCTGATTTATGATAACGGGCCATAAAAAAAGAATCAACTGGACTAGCTACTGGGTGAACTGCCCAGTTGGATAAACTGACACACAGTCACATATGTTCTTACCATCATGAAGGGGCGTCTGTGAACCGTACATGGGTGTTCTTGATCCCGTTGCATACATCGGGGTCTGGGAGCCATACATGGGTGTGCGACCATGGGTGGAGGTCATACCTCTGTTTATCTTAGCACCCCTAGGAGGGAGAGAGGGAGAGAGATATTAAATTTTCACTTTGTCTAAAAAAAGTCACATGGGGAATTCGGTGACTCCGAGACAACACGTAATAGTGCAGACATCTCTTACAATCCATCCACCACAAGAGTTTATTAATTTCATCCAACGACATGTTGTAAATCAACTCATCATCCACCATAGAAATAATCCCATAGTTTTAGCACCACAGTAGAATGAAAGCATCCAAATGCCTCATCGCTTTCTGAAGGCTAAACATCAAACCAAGACGCTGGACCCCACCAAAGAGAGACAAAGAAAAAGAAAGGTGACACACCCTGTCCCACTGGTCCATCTACTGATGTATGTGGTCAGTTTAGTTTGCATTTCTTCAACACTTTGACATTACACTTGTAAACTTCTTTGCCTGGATATTAATTAACATGACCACTATTTCTATCATGAGAAACATGTCCAGTGTTTAAAATGGTACAATGTATTCAACCCATCCAAAGACAAGCCGCCCCTTTTAAAAAAGGGGTGGCATAGGATGGGTTAAAATGAAATCCAAAAGTCCCCTTTTGGGACTGATAAAGGAATCGATTCATTCATTTATTTATTTATCTAGTTGGGCTAACTGCTTCCTGTATTATTATACGGCCCTTTCATAGTCTAGTGACAACTCAAAGCACTTTACAACAAATGCCTCACATTTACTGGCCATGGGGATTAAGGCCGGATGCCCTTCTCCTTATGCCCCACAGTGGGATCAAATCCACTACGTCCAACTTGAAGGCACTCTACTGATAGGCTACCGTGACCTAGTTCGATTATGTTCTCCCAGTGTTGTCCCTCAGCTGTCTTAGCAGAACCAGATGTTTCTTTCTTTCTTTCCTTTTACATAGGAGCAGTGATCAGACACTATGTGGTGCTCAGGGTACAGTTAGAGGTTCAGTGTCTTCCTCAAGGACACCTCGACATGTTTTCTGCAAAATCAAGGATCAAACCTGCAACCTTCCAATCACCAGATGACTGCTCTACCCACTGAGCTATGCCGCCCCTTACTATGGCTGCAGACTTGTGCTGCCGGGATGAACAACTTCAGCTACAGCCAAAAAGTGTTCCAATGACAGAGTTGTCTGGCCACAAAAATGAAAAGAAACACACACACGCACACACACACATAAAACTCAACTCTTTTACCTCTACACACCAAAAGAAGGATTGAAGAAGTGTTTTATTGCTACACAACCAAGGCCATTGGAATTTGTGCACTGCATTTAACCCACCCTATTGTATAGGAACGGTGAGCACAGCCACCACACGGCACTCGGGGAATGATTAGGGGGGTTCAGTTTCTTGGACACCTTACATGGTTTCAGCAGGGCCCAGGGATTGAACCACCAATCTCAGATTTACTAGATGACTGCCCTACCTCCTGAGATATGCCGCCCCTTGCACAAACCCAAACACAATCAAAATAAACACCTAAAATAAACACAAACCTACCACTACACACCATTTACAACAGTTACAGATAAGATGGAGAAACCACTGAAAAAGCGTGCCACACAGCCGCTAAGCATGCTCCCTCGCACTTTTGGGCAGAGAGCAAGAGAAAGAGATTAAGAGAAAAAGAGAGATAGAGAGGGGCACAAAGAAAGTATGAATGGAAAGAATAAAAAAAAAAACGAGAATATCAATGTGAGTGTGTGTACATACATGGTGGTTAAGCGCTGTCGGTCTACAGAGATGGTCTGACATGTTGAATGGAGCTCTACTCTGGCTGTAGACTCGGTAGCATCTTTTACCACACCAATGTAACCTGGGAAATGAGACAATATATTATTGCTACCAATGAAGATAAAAAACAGTACTTTTAAAATAGTTCATTGTTAACTGGCTCATCACATCTGTTTTGACAGCTGTGACACAGATAAGTTTTATTAAGTAAATGTGTTTTTTTGAAATAGAAATAACAAAGTGACAAAGTTTAAAGATACAGCAATGCTCGCCAGTCGTACATATTAAATACACCGTCATAATCATCCCACGCCTCTGCACAAAAACAAAACAGGCTTGAATGTGTTGTGATGCTAGCTTACAGAGACCAGAACACCACTGATGAAGGACCCTCATTGAGCTGTATAAGGACTGGTTTATAGCAGTCTGATTGACTGCTGATTCTCACCTTTGTATGGTCCCTGTGAGATGCGTACTGTTTGACCAATCAGATCGTTGTCTCTTCTTCCACGGCCCCGCCCCATTCCACCTCCGCCTCCTCCCCTCTGTTGCTGGCCTGGTCAACAGGATGATGAGAATATGCTTAGAGGAACATACAAACATGCACCTGTTCACACAGGCACAACGTGAGTGATGTCTAGATGCATGCTCAATAATCCATGTAAGGGAATCACAAAAAAGGTGAATCAGTTCAACTGGATGGGAAGTTTTTTTTCAAACATGTTTTGTCACTCGAACGGGTGGGGATGTACAAATCTTTGACAAGGAGGAATATTGCTTTGAACAGGGAGACAAAGAGGCCATCTATGTTAAGAGGGAGAGACCATCCCTGGACGAAACAGGGGGGGGGCGCTTAGAGAACATCTATCACCATCTTTCAATGCTGTCACTGCAACTATTCCCCAATCCTCTGAATAGTACTCATTACCACCAAATGTCCAGTCAATGGCTAACTAGCATATGAAGTCATGGTTGGTTCAGGTGGGAAAACAACTGTGTTGCATATGAGGGTGGGGATGCCTGCAGTCAGCACAGACTACACGTCACCTGTATGAGTGATGAGACGTCTCTCAGCAAAACTTTACATCAACATGAACCGATTCACCGCGTTTGTGATATTACATCACATTAAAGGCATTTAGCAGACGCTCTTATCCAGAGCGACGTACAACAAGTGCATAGAGTCAAGGTGCAAAAGATGCTGAAGCAAGTTATATAAGCAGTGATATAAATTCTGTTGTGATGAACCCGAAAATTGACATATTTTACAATCAAAATCCTTTAATGACAAGCAACAGAACATATCCGTTAAAAGAAAAAAACCTCCATCTGTTCCTGCTACTGTGTGATGAGCATTTGGGGACCAATGGTCAACAAGGAGGTATTTGGTACTCACCTCCTCCACCATGGTGCATGGGGCTACTGATGCGAGGACTCATGGGAGCAAAGCCTCCCACCGTGAAGTTGGTCACATCTCTGGGCTGAGAACAGGAAAGTTATCAGAACTTGGAATAAAGATGGCTACACATCTGTAGGGCAGAATAACACTGCAGTCAAAGTGTTTTTTCTTGGATGGAATAATGTTTGGAAATTATCTTAGGACACTCAAGGTCTTTGTTCCATACAAGATTAAAGAACACACTTTTCTCTTTCTGTGTCCTCTTATTTTTTTTACTTTCAACTAAGATCTGCCTTCAAAACGTATGGAGCTCCCTCAAATTCTCCTCTCCTCATACATCCTATGATATGATGGACTACACCGTTACTAGGTAGATCCTCAGTCTCTTTAATATATAGTTCACTGATACAGCACAGAGCCAATGCTTTACCAATTGAATCCATATGGGACAGGGAGATACTGGAATAAGAATATAACTTTAGATTGGGAGAAAATATGGGAAAATTTAAGTATGACTTCTAAGAATCTAGCTCATCAACTAATTCATTTCAAAACCATACTCAGAGCTTAAATCACACCCCATAAAAGATTCATCATGAAACTGCAAGTTAATGACCCTGCATATGGAGTAATAACAACATATGCAACACTACCACACCAGGAACATTCTTACACATGTTTTGGGATTTTCGCAGCTGTAGCAAATATACTCAATATTTTTTTAATGTTCCTAATCCTGGTTTTTGTCTTCTCAATAATAATTCTGATATCAAGCTAAAGCAAATTCAGTTTAAAATGGTCTTTTCAGGGTTTACCTCTGCAAAGAAAACAATTTAGAAAAACTGGTTTACCGCTGATATATGTATGAAATTGTGGTGTTCCAACACACAGGAATATTATTTTATTGGTGATACTTTTATTTTGGTAGTGGTGGACTATGATTTCTTATTGGTTGTTCCCTGGGGTACAAAAGGTACTGCGCCACTAGGCGCTCCCTCTCTCCTGCACCTACCGTGTTAGGTGAAACACAATGGTGTACAGTGGCTATGGTTATCAATAAACCAAGTTTAGTGTTATCTTGCATATCCGCCTTTGTGTCCTTCCAGTTGTCTGCTTAAACAATTAACTAGGTGTGTGCAATACACCACAGAAATCATTCTGGATCCATAGCCTGGTTAACATTGTCAACCTGGAACATACAACTGCGTGGCTAAATAAGGTGTGACCAAAGACTGTATAAGCTTAGAACTCCTTCTCATCCAAGATAATCTCTTGGGCTAGGGACAACAACAACTAGGCAGTCTTGGTTGTGATTTACTGTACCTGCTGAACTATGTCTGTTTCTTTATGGACTGTCTTACCAACCTCACCAACTGTTTTCTTTACTTTATTACTTTTCCCAATTTGCTTTGCATTTGATATGTCAGTACCAGCCCCCCCCCGACAAAAAAATAAATAAATCGCAAAAAGCTATTATCTTATTTTTCATAGCATGCGTGAGTGGAGCTTGTTTGCTTAATTCATAGGGTTTATCGGCAAATAAGAGCTCGATGTGATATGTTAGTCAATCGGGCACTGACCTTGGATCCTCCGGCTAATACGAGGTGTCTGGTCTTACAGACGAACATGCCTCCATTCTCCACAAGTTTTTTACAGTGAAGGAAGGCAAACCCACGGAACAGGTGGCGGATCTCGCCCTCACGGCCCTGAGCACAAGCACACAGAAACAAGCCAGGAACACTTACATGAATCACAAACTCATAAATCACTCTGCCATATTTTATTTCAACATACATCATGTAATCCTCATTAATAACATTTTGAGTATTTTTGTATATAATTTCTCAAACCACTAATAGTCATAATGACCAAAGCATTTGTAAACCTTTGATCCCAATAAGGTTTAGTATCAACTAGCCAAGTGGACAATATTAGCAAAATCTATTTGGTTCTGGTACAGTGGGTTCTTGGATCGCTTGTGACATATCAGCACAGAAAGAACCCACAGGGTCAAAACCATCTGAAAAGACAATATAAACTATAGCTTTTGTGTGGGAACACCACACAACGAGAACTTTCAGGATGACGATGATAACAAGTTGAAGTCAAGTATAGGAGAGCAATAACTTTAAAAGACAGCCTGTTAAAGAGGAGGAAGAAGGGCTCTGTGGCCAAAAGATAGAAATCAAATTTTCATCATGGTCAAGGACGTTGTCCATGTTCCAGGTAGCTCTATCTTAAACACAAATTAAGCCAATTTGGTTTGTGATGGAATGTAAAATCTTAAAGTGAGAAGTTGTTTTTTCTCCTAACATCATGATTAAACTCATGTCATGACCAGTAGTATCAATCAAGTGGCTACCTATACACAAACAGTTCATTTACAGTTGATCAGTGTGTCACATGGATAACTAACCTTCTGGCTAGCATTCTTTGCTAATGCATTATACAATTACTGACATTTGGCAAAGTCCTTTATCCTTCCTCACCCGAAATAATCCACAAACTGCTCTATAGTCCAGTAAGAGTACATGCTATAATAAATACTACACAACATGAACATAAAGCCTGCCTGATTAGTTTCTTCTTCTTTTGACCCCTTCCATGTTTTTCAGGAGTCACTACAGCCAATTTTATAGTTCCCATTGGTAAGATGAATGGTAGCCACAACCAATCCGGTGTGATCTTGTCCATCCACATACTGAGTAGGCAAAGTTTTAGGTCAGATGCCCTTCCTGACACAACCACTAACCCTATGGATGGGGGCACAGGTAAAGTGCTGGATGCTCTCCCAGTATTCATGGACTTGGGCCCATGCCTGTCACCAGAGTCTGGCTGATTAGAAATTATTTTTGTAAAAAATTAATCAAGTTTCTGATTGTATTAATACATT
>OMLC01104452.1:0-14665 GCA_900302585.1 Regalecus glesne
AAATGCTATCATGAAAACTGGTGAGAAAAGTTCAGTGTAGAAAAGCAAAACCATGTAAGCCTGCGGCAGCCTTTCACAGAAAGACTTCAGTGAGGCAAAATGTAACTAAAGTCTAATCTGCCTCTGCCAGAGGAGAAAGGGAAGGCAAACACTCATTCATTGATACAAAAAACAGGAGGAAAAATGAAGTTTTTACATCTGACCAGTGAAAACAAATGACTGCTTGCAACAGCATCCATCTCCAGGGTAGAGTCCAAAAAGTATTGAGTATTATCCACTTTACATCCTGATCAAAATGGAAGAGGAGTTCAGAATTTAAAATTGCTCATATCTTCACTACCATTTTCTGCAGAGAAGAAAACAAGGAAATCGGGAAGACTTTGGGGCTTTAACCCAGTACTCAAAGGCCACATTGTCTGTTAGTTCTCATTGTTAACTTGTCAAAAAACATAGCTTTTCTAGTAATGCCTGACATTTGAATTACTTGAACCAAGGGTATGGCTGAGCTCAGGATCACTAAAGATGGATAAATGTACTGAAAGAAGCCTGATTGAGGACATGATAATAATAATAATAATAATAATAATTAAAAAAACAGGCAATATATGTTTTAGCAATAAAGAGCTGAAAACCCCCTGAACAATTCAAAGAAGGTAACAGAGGGGAAATAAATAATATAGCTAGTAGAAATGGTATCAGGGGTACATTTCAAATCAAACAAACTCAAAAAATAAAACATTTGTTGGGATTATTTATAGCAGAATACTTATATGGTATTTATAAACGTTAAATTTTTAAAACTTTTACATCTCAAAAAAAAGACAAGTGCCACGCTTGATTGGGTAGCCTATTCTTCCCACCTCACTTCAGATTGGAGAAAGGAGTTCTTTACAACTGTTGATGATAATGACCATCATAGTCAAATATGTCCTATGCCAGCCACTGAACATACTCTACACCTTTTTTTCCAGAGGAAGTCCAACTGTGCTCCTGGTCAGTTCTTTGAATTTATTTGTCTGTTAAATCATTCTATCCCTTTCCTCTCTTAATTGGTATCCGTTTCCATGAGAGAATGGAAGAAATACGTTTGGATGAATTCCAAAAGTGCATCCAAAGACAATGTGTAACCAATTGGTGATGAAAGCAGGATAAACACTTTCTTTACATAAGAAAATACAAACTAACAAAAACAGTAGTGTAGTCCAATCTCCGTGGCTGTATGGGTTTCAAAAGGCAACAAAATGTATACCTTTATTCTTCATATTATTACCAACTTTCTTCTGAGTTTCCCCATTAGTCCACCTCACAGCTCATTTAAAACTCATTGGATAATTATCTGTACAAAGTAACTTGAGTTGGGGGTGACTAAAGGGTAGATGGAGAAATGGTGGTGAACTGAGTCATATAAACATCAGAATATACTCTAAGCCATTATATGATAGGGACAAGATCATGCTCCTGACTCCATCAGTGAGCAAAAGGCGAGTAAAGAGTTGAAATGATGAATCAATAACCACAAGAAAACAAAACACAAATCAGACCGTAATGTAATTAGAACTGAATGGGAAAGGGATGACTGAATGAGTAAAAAATAAGGAGGGGAAATATGATAGTGAGATGGAGAAGATGAGGTTAGCTCCAGAGTCCTGCGTAGTTCCCATGCAAGCCAGAACAGAGTGGTCCGCCAGCTACAAACAGCTTGGTGCCAGAATCATCGTAACAGTGAGTGTAGACTGCATTAGGGAAGGAGTGGATGTCCGAGAAGTAACTCCTCCATGTCTCATCATGATTCTTAGGGGAGTAGAAAAAGAGTGGGGAGGTAAAAGGTTGTAGAGGGGTGGAAAGAGCGAAAAAAGGGAACAAAGAACATGGGGGGAAAAAGTAATTTAAAATCTTTCTCAGTAGTAGTTTACTTAGTCTCCATGCAGACCAATATACAATTAGGAAAATGATGGGTATTATTAAAAAATACCATTCAAAAAGAATTTGTTGCATGCAGGCATCTCAGTTGGTTTTCATTTCACTTTTTGAAAAGTGCATGTATAACTTCACCAGAGGTAGAATTATGTTGCTGATACCAACCAATGTACTTTAGATGATTAACATAAGAATCCATTCATACATGTAGATTAGTTAAATCTCTTAATTTTTAACCATGTTAACACTGTAATGGTATTATAAATAGTACTATAACTAATCTAGGTATTGACATACTTGTACAACTACTCAATGGACTGGCACATATCTGATTTCCTCATAAGAACTATGGACCTTTGAAACAGCTTATCTTATTGGAGGTTGTGATAAACTTGGCATGTAAATAAAAAGCTATGAAATATGACAAAGACGCTTTAACAGCTAAAATAAAGTTTGATTTTGTTTTTTTGTTTTTATAAAAGAACCAACCACAATTTTCTAAATGATCTCTGTAATATTTTCCCCAGCGCTTGATAAAAAATAAAAGATTCCTTTATCAGTCCCACAAGGGAATATTTGTAATTCTCTGCATTTTAACCCATCCTATCGTATAGGAGCAGTGAGCTGCCACAATATGGCACTCAGGGAGTAAGTAGTTAAGGGTTCAGTGTCTTCCTCAAGGATGCCTCGACATGCTCTATGTAGGCCCGGGGATCAAACCTGTAACCTTCCGATTGCCAGGAGACTGCTCTACCCACTGAGCTATGCCACCCCGTGATAAGATATGTTGCCTTGACAAGAACTGTCACCAGCCTTGATATACAACTCCCCCAAAATGTGTATTTTATTGTAGTGTGGAATTTTATTTTGACTCATCCATCATCACAATTTCAAAACTGGATAAAGTAAGTAACACACCATAAGCATATTGCATGGTTGAAAAGCGACTTACAGATAAAATACATAACTACACAAGTAAAAAGTATGAGGGGACACAACAACAAATGTCCCTCAATAGTCTGTATTCCATTATCCTCTTAATTGGATCATAAGTGAGACCATAACTATGTGGACAAAAGAAAACACCGTAAGGGGGAAAAAACTCCATGCCCCTTGCTTATAGCACCATTAGCAATTGAATACGAGGTGCTTTACCCCCCAAAAAATCATCCAAGTCATTAATATAGATGATAAAGGGACTTCACTTTTATATGGCACTTTTCTAGTCTTGCAAACATTCAAAGCACTTTACAATTTATCTTCACATTCACCCAAGCATGGGGATCAAGCCTGGATGCCATTTCCTGACACCCCACATAGGGATCAAACCTGTGATGCCTCCTAACATTTAGGTGGACACAGATCAGAAAATGCAAATAATATGCTATGTACACATAATATAGCTTTCTATCCATATATTCTTATTTATAGTCCCGGAATTATAATCATCCTTAATGATGCAGCCTATTAGCAAACCATAAAGTAAGTTTTCATATTCCTTGATTTCCCCCCCACAGAATTAATGATGATGATGATGATCATCATCATCATTAATAATGATTCCCTTATCAGTCCCGCAAGGGGAAATTTGGATTTCTCTGCATTTTTGACCCAACCTATTGTATAGGAGCAGTGAGCTGCCAACATATGGCGCTCGGGGAGCAGTTCAGGGTTAAATGTCTTGCTCAAGGACACCTCGAAATACTGTATGCAGGACCGGGGATCGATCCTGCAACCTTCCGATTGCCAGACGACCGCTCTACCCACTGAGCTATGCCCCCCTAATTACTGCAGTGCTTCATAGACACAGAACATTTAGCAATATCATGGCTGCTAATGGAGTGTTATCTCTCCAACAGGTATGTGGATATTAAGTTGAAAATCCTGATCCTTAAATGCCTCTTAAGATCTTTCCCTAAACATTCTGAATATAAAACTGTTACTGAATAATAATATGTTAACTGAGAAAGAAGATACTCACCAGCCAACCTTTTCCTGTAGTGAGCTTGAGGATGCCTTCTCCTGGGCGTTGCCGGTACCCGCCGGCTGGATTCAAGGGGTTTTCAAGGAACCTCTGGGCCCTGATGTCATAGAAGAGGAGGGAGCCTTGCCCTGTGCCTACTGTCACTATGTGTTCGTAGAAACTCACTGAACGGATCCCTAAAAGTACAAAAACAGAGATTTAGTACTTACCAAAGGTAAACCTCACACAGTTACCAATATCTGTGCCTCTTGTCTCTCCAAAATCAAGTGTATATCATTTAGTAAAAATAAGCTTTGTTTTGGAGTTATTCTCATCTCAGGCATGCACATAAGTTGACAGTGCCTTCAGCTAACAAATTGCACGAAGAAGTAGTTATTCTTGGTCAGGAGCAAACATTTGAAATGAACCATTGTTGTAACCCTGGCCCTTGCACAACATTTGAAGCCTCTTTCCAATTTGTTTAGGATAAATTAAATCGGATCTTTAAAATGTTTATCTGTATCCTATTTATTTACAGGTATCTTAAATAGTAAATGACACTTGTTTATAAATTGAATGCCAGCAAATATTCATTTGGAACAGAAAATCCCTCAAAAACGCCATAAATTCAGCTGATTTTGAACAAAATATCAACAATTAATTTGAAAAGCAAATCATACGCCTTTACATTGAAATGGTCCGACAAGAAAGGTTTAAAAAGAAAAGGTAAAAAAAAAACAGATGAATTATTAGAAGATTATTTCTGCAAGTACTACCTACCTTTCCCTGTCAAACAGCCTCAAATATTTTCCAACTCATATCTGCCACCAGAGATATTAATGTGCCTTTTCTCATTTTGAGTTATGAGTTGTGGCACTATTGATCTGATTGCCCTCTGGGTGAGAAGCAACTTTGGTCTTATCAATCACTTACCACTACCTCTCTCCCTGGAGTTTACTGACTTGATGCTGTTTGTAGGCTGCCGTGGGTCCAGGAAGGAGACGTGCGCCTGTGAACCCACAGCATACACAGACCAGTCCTGTCCATATGCCAGACACACATTCTCTTTGCAGTGAGGCAGCTTGGTGGATAATAGCTATGAGAAAACAAAGCAGCAAGTGAAGTGAAACAATATAGATTACTGATATTAAGTAATAAACATACAATTACTAGTAGGGCTGCACGATCAAGCTAAATATGTTAATCATGGGGCAGCGTAGGGGGTTAAGACACTTATGTTCAGTGCATCTCTGAGTCATGCAGTTGGGTGTTCAAATCCCAGCTGTGCTGTTTCCAACCAGGGCCGGAGGTCCATAGTTAGTGGGTCATAATTGGCTATCCCTCACATGGGTATAGGGGTTTAGGTTGGATAAAGGATTCTAGGTTCGCTAGTGTCCCCCTCTGGTTCGACGCTCGTGGTTAAGCAAAGGGAAAATATTCTGCGTTGTTCTCCTCCCACAGCAAACCACTGTACATTTCTCCGTGACACCGTGATGTGCAAAATAGTGAGGGCTAGTCGTCATGTGACTTGGAGGACGGCTTCCTCCTTCCTGTCAACATTCTTTGACTGACCCAGCAGTAGGAAACTTGGGGATTTGGATGGGAACAGAAGGGGGCTAATTTATTTTTTAATGTTGATCATGATTATTTTATTTGATATTGTGATCATGGTTATTAATCGTGATTATTATTCCAAGGGATGGTATAGCTCGGGAATAGAGCAGTCGTCTGGCAATTGGAAGGTTGGAGGTTAGATCCCTGCACATGCAGAGAAGTGTGACGAGGTGGTCTTGGGCAAGACACTGTTCCCCCAACTGCTTCGCCCTGTGATAGACTGGTGATCAATACAGGGTGCGTCCCCCACCTTTCGCCCTATGAGGACTGAGATATGCTCCAGTTCCCGCGATTCGATTTCAGACAAGCAGTTGACAATGGATGGATGGATGGATGAATGAATTATTCTTCCGTTTTAGGGAACAGAATTGCTTTATTAAGGATTTTGTATGAACAGAAAAAACACTTCCCATTCATAATGTATCTTATAAACCTATGAACTATGTAGAATATACTTGTTTTATTTGCTAAACAGGCCAGTGGAATTTGTTCTCTGCATTTAACCCATCCTATTGTAGTAGTAGCAGCATTAAGTACAGGTGCCACGTGGTGTTCAGGGAAAAGTTTGGGGTTGAGTGTCTTGCTCAAGGACATGCTTTCTGTAAGAGTTAGAAATCCAATCACCAGTCTTCGATTACTAGACAACCACCCAGCCTACTTAGTTTTGCCATCCCAAATAAATAAACATTCAAATGTACAAATCTTCAGATCAAAATAATACTTTCTTCACAGGAGCGCAAGCTAAACCCAGCAGGAATGATTTACCTGTCCACGATCAATTAATTGTGGAAGCCAACATCAAAATGTCAACAATTGCGCAGTCCCAATTACCAGTAATGGTTACTAATATACAGTAGTGGTCTACCTTGCAAAGATTATGCTCAGCCTTCCATAGATGGAAATAGCCATCCAATGAGACAGCACCCAGCTCCTGAGAAGAATGAAATAAGAAATACCGAAAGGCAACTGAGTTATATAAACATAGGTATGGCAACTGAGTGAACCATTTAAAAAATATTTTAGTGCATAATAAAAAAAAACTAGAGACATCTAGGTGTGGTCTACAAAATAAGACAAAAATGGTAAGAATGTTGGTTGTCCCTCTTGCTTTAAACCTTACCTTGTGGTTGTTATTGAAGGCCAGAGCTCGGACCTTACAGTTGTATGGATTGGTGTACTCCTTAGGGATGTCCTTGAGGGCACGGTGGGAGATGTGGGAATAGCAAGGTACAGCCTCCACACTTTGGCTATGCTCAGCCTGGCTCAAAACATCTTCAGTCACTTCCCAGAGCCCCATGGACCCATCTCTTGACCCTAAACATTTAGCATGTACATATGATGCATATTATGGGTTACTTGTATGGTAATGAGTATCTACTCTCTGGACACAATAGAAATACACTAAACACAGGATATATTGGAAAAGAAATTGACTTAGACTCTCACAACTAACCAGTCACATATTCAAGAAAGGTTACAAGCTCAGACAGTTGAGGTCATTTATACAGTTTCAACCATGAAACAAACTTACCAGAGACAGCCATACTGTCACTGATCCATGCGATGGAAAAGATCCAGTCATTGTGGCCATCCTAAAAGACGGAAGACAAACTAATATGAAACAAATTTGTTATTGTGTTATAAATCTTGACAATCTTTGCCTCCACAATTACTGCATTAACTACACAAAATGATTTTTTTAAATTAAAATGCCAGTAGAACATATTTCTGACCAATTATGAACCAACATTTTAAACAAAAAATAAATGAAAAATATAAACTTATAGAGGCTCTGAATGTATGCTCTCAGAGGTAAATTATATCCCAACATGAGTCAGTGGATCTTTTTAGCCTCAGAAAATAGTGAGGAAAACAGAAGCATACTGGAAATATCAGGGGATCATTGGAATAATCTGTCAAAGATGGCTAGTACTGGAAAATTACAACACCAAGTGATGGAGCAAGGCCAATGCCAAAAGCAAGAGAGGACTCATGGTAGAGAGGGTCCAAGAGGCAATGGAAGAACGCCACTGTGTAAAAGCAGTAAGGCTCACTTGCCAGGGACAGTGGATGCAGTGTGGGACCAGTCACTTGAACAATCATTGTCCTGGAGGGAACTCTGGGGTAAAAAACCAGGGTAAGCTGACTTTCCTCCTGTATGTTGTGGCTGGCCTCTTGCCAACTCCAAACAATATAAATATGATGTAAAGACGACCCATCTACATGCAGGTGTGGAGCAACCCTTTGCACCCTGAATTACATTTTAATGGATGTCACAAAAGGACTAGGTGAAGGTCAATACAGGTGGAGACACCACAAGGTCCTTAAAGAAATGGTCAAATGGATGGACCTGAAGATGGTCAAAGCCATTACAACCCAGGCATTACCACCTCAATTTTCAAAGGAAAAGATATAAGGATCTTTGGGGAAGAATAACTGCCAAGAACCCAGACTCCATTTTGAATTGAGTTTCTGACAAAGAAATGCAAGTACAGACCGGAAGAAAATGCTTGTCTTTTCAGATGAGGTGGCAGGAATTGAGGTGGCAGGATTTGATCAAAGGATGGCACATATCTTTTGACATTGAAAAGGACTTAGATGGAATATGGTGAATTAAGGTCAGATGCCCTTCCAGACGTGCAACGGTGGGATCAAACCCACAATATCTGGCTTGTCATTTCCTTACCTATGCACTCTAAGGCTGAGCTACCACATTCTCATTTCTTCATAATCTAAATGATGCAATATATAGTTTCGGGTTTATTCATCATAAGTTTTTGAAGTTTAGTTACACATGAAATAAACGCTTCTTGCATTTTTTTAATAATAACCTGGTATACTTTACTCATAAGTTGATCCATTTTACACCCTCCCAAAGAAACCATCATAAACTCAAACTTTGCAGTAAGTGAGAGGCCCATTTTACGTGTCACAATTAGTCCTCACATTGTGGAGGTGGACACAGGCATAGATGAAGCTTGGGGATAATGCCAATAATCCTGACGCCCCGCAGTGGATTTGAACCTGCTGCCACTGGCTTATCAGCTCCCGGAGCAAGTACACTAACCACTGAGCTACCATGGCTCTTTCAAACATTACAGCAAGTATACATGATATAGTTATTCTCTTTTTTTCCTTCACCTTTTTAATTTTATAATCCCCTTTTTTCCCCACCCAACTTCTCCGAGTTGCCTGTGGCTCTGTCGTGTTGATACCCCTCTAGTGTCGACAGGAAGGAGGAAGCCGTAGCATATGTCACCTCCAAGTCACGGGACGACTAGCCCTCACTATTTCACAAATCTCAGTTTCGCTGTGAAAGCACAGTGCTTGGCCGTCGGAGAACGAAGCGAGAGTACTTTCCCTTCACTTAACCGAGAGCGCCCGGACGACCCAGAGGGAGACACTAGTGAACCTAGAATCCTTCGTCCAACCTAACCCTTATCCCCATGTGAGGCTTAGCCAATTATGCCCCACTGACTATGAACCTCCGGCCGTGGTTTGAAATGATGCAGCTAGGATTCGAACACCCATCTGCATGACGCAGAGATGTGCTGAACATCGCCTTAACCCCTATGCCATCGGAGGTCATACATGGTATATTCATATGTTAAATATTCTTTTAGCCTGGTCAACTCCCCCAAAAAAGAGCCAACCAGCTGTTGTTGCATGACAGGGACAGAGTAAAACTGGATACCATTCTACTCAAAAGTTTAAGAAAAAGAAAAACTTACATCTCCAACACAGACAGGGTCTAGTGTGGGCAGCCTGTAGACAGCCAGGCTGTTGGGGTTGTCCCCGCCGGTGGCCAGCAGCGTTCTTGAGGGGTTAAGCTCAATGGCGTGGATCCCACAACCCTGCTGGTCCAGCCTGGAGCGTGCACCCCCCGATGAGAGGAACTGGTTCCCAACCACTGTGCTGCCCAAGACCCCAGAGCCTCCACTTCGACACTCCCTGTCCTTTAACATGGGAATGCGTGTTATCTGCCCTGTTAGGACATCTGCAACAAAAAGCTACAAGTAGAGGATGGAAAATCTGGTTAGGTTGAGAGTCAAAATGTTATTCCATCACAGATACTCACACATTTCAATTCAATAAAGGAAAAGTAATGAATGTAATGTAATGTGTAATGAATTTACTGTAAAGTATTTTGTTGTGCCCTTTGAGACCAAACTGTGATTTAAAAATAAATCTGACCTGGCCTTGTGTTGTTGGAATTTTTTTTAAAGGGTCGTTTTTCTATTATACTTACAGGCAAGGCAGCACAAAGAAAAATGCATCCTTTACATATTCATAAAATACATTTTAGGGCCTAAAACTGGAATCAAAAACAAGTTTATTAAGATTTTATAGCATGTTTAGTATGAAGATTGGTGGTTCAATCCCCAGCTCCTTAAGAAAGCATGCTGTAGTGTCATTGGGCAAGACACTGAACCTCTAACTGCTCCCTGGGCGCTTCAGCTGCCCACTGCTCCTATACAATAGAGGTCCACTGCACCTCTACAATAGCATGGGTTAAAGGCAGAGGACAAATTTAACTAAAAATACAATGACCAAATAAAGTGTCTTTCCTTTCTCTTCAGTACATCACCATCGCCCCCAAGTGGCAATTTACATTTTGGTACTTCACCCCTTGGAGAATTGTTGAAATTTGCTTTTGGATTATATTCTGCTACCTGAATTCAGACTCTTGACTCATTCTATCACGAAAGTTTTTATTTTATTTATTTAAACATAAAAAGCATAAAAAAGCATAAAAGCATAAAAGCTCATTTAACTTTTTCAATTAAACTTATGTCAACCCCCAAACATAGCAAAAACTTTTTTAGCAGCCATGATATACTTTGACGGAAAAATCAATTTATTTATCAATATTTGTATTTGTTTGATATATGGAGATAACTAACAGCCTTTAAAAGGGAATTGAAAATGATACAGTGACCCTCTAACTTCACATTCACAAGTATTATAGCAAAGAAATGTTTATAAGTCTCACCAAAACATGACAGAACTGGGGTGACAACTGTTATATGTGTCAATTGCTTATTGAACCATGCTAAAACTGGTCCAGTTGTATGAGGGGGTCTCCAGTTTATCATAAGAGACAACCAATAGACAATAACACCAAAGTTTACATGGACTTAAGAAACAGTGAAAAAAGTATAAAATCTTTCAAGTCTGATGCAATGCAATTTTGCAATCAGCTTTTAAATGCTCTCTAATGAGTCTGCAGCATTAATAACTGGCCACATGTTGGTATCTTACCGTGTTGCATTTGGTCCCACACACAACTTGTCGGTGGTTGAGCCATTGGGAGGCAAAAACCTTGTTGAGTCGCCCAAGTGAGAACTCCCTCTCCTTGAGGATCCCAGGTAGCCTACCAGCCGCGAAGCCCCGCAGGCTCCGCTGGAGTCGCAACTCATGCTGCTGCTGTGGTCTGAACTCCCGGCCCCGGAGGGCACACACCACTGAACGCCGACTGTGCCACCACTGCTGGGCATGACGAGATGAAGAAGAAACACGGCTGCGCTTATGTGCTGACTGACACCACCCCAACTGGAGTTTAAAAAAAAGAAAGAGAAGAAAAAGCCATGCAAGTATTTAGCAGTTTTTAGCAATGAATAATTTCAAGGTTTACATATTAAAAGCAGTCAACAAACAGTTTTCATCCAAAAATGGAAAAGGTACGGTAGAACTAGGCAAATTTAGAACAGACTTTTAAAAGGAAACCTATTTTATTTACTCAAAATGTAGAGCACACAAAGCTGAAGCTTTGTTATATTCTAATATAATATCTATAAAAACACATAAAATATCTATCCATCCATCCATCCTCAACTGCTTATCCAATGTTGGGTCACGGGGAGCCTATCTCAGTGCTTATTGGGTGAGAGTGCATGAAATATGTTTTAAAATTAATAAAACTGAAAATATGGCATTTACATTTACTGGTTCTCCAGCATCATTGTAGGTGAATGTGCTCAACCTGTAATTCTGAAAAATTAAATGTGTACTTGGGGCACCTAACCTATAATTCTGAAAAATGAAATGTTTACTTCAGGTGCCCAGCTCCAATATAATCTAAAGGAAGAAAAAAATAGTAATTTATTATACAAAGGAAAAGACCCATTCCACTTTTTAAATTATGTTTATTGATCAAACCTCAAAGCATAATACAGAAAGTATAGGGAATGACCATTAGTAATAGGTTTGAAATTTGGAATTGTTTAGACAATATATATTTACAAATGCCCACCCATTCCACCCCTGCCCTCTCTCTCACTCTATCTCTTTACACAGGTAGTGAAGAAGTAACTCCCACCCAACCACTCTCATGTCCCTCTCCCTCTCAGTCACCCCTGTATCATATTAATCACAAAGTATAGGCTGGCAAAGGAAGATACAACAGTGAAAGGAGTAAGCCAAGTTTTGTTTTAATTTGCAACAGAGGTCCCTACGATACTGTAGAAGCTGCATATTTTACTGTAGTGACTATTGGCTGTTAGATTTGAAAAGAAAACCCAGTTTCCAAACCAAGGTTGAAGCTGAAGACATAAGGTCATGAAATTAGAATGCAGTGAATCCATTTCCAAATCTCATAGAATTTTTTTTGGTGCATAGAAGCTTCTCACATTTGGCTGTTATCCAAGGCTGTGACATGATTAAGAATACCCAAGAAGCTGTTATATCTCACACACACACAAACACACACACACAGGTTGGGTACCAATTGGACTTTAACAGTTCTGATTCTGCTTGTGATTTCAGTTCTTAATGATTGTTGATTTGCTTTCTAAGAGGAGCAGGGTCAAAACAGGTCACATTCTTACTTCACAGAAAAAAGTTTTAAACTTTTTCACAACTCATTCATTCAACCACGATCTACTCCATACAGTTTATGGAACCTGTAAATTAACTTCTAAAGTTTCATCTGGCTGTTTCTGTTAAAATGATTATTCAATAATAATCCATTCATCATTTTTTCGTTCATTGTACTGTAACTGTAACACTGAAACCTGCAAAATTAACACCATGGCAATGGTCTGAAACACAAATGATTTACAGTTTAGGGAGCTGTAGCCAATATGGGGGTTGAAAAGAAAGAAGTAAGAATGTCTGTATAAATTTTTATCTATGAAAAATACATAAGTGATTGCAAAAATTTGACAGCAATTCAAACAGGTATAGCTTACTTGTCTTTATAAATGTTCAATAGTCCAGGAAATGAATCATAAAAAGTTGAATTAGATCACCTTGGTACGTTTATTGAGAGAAATGTTTCATCATTCATCTAAGTGACATTAACTGGAGTTACAATGGCATTTATTATTACTATTTACAGAGGATTTGGAATCATAGAAAGAAAGAAAGGATTCCCTTATCAGTCCCGCAAGGGGAAATTTGGATTTCTCTGCATTTTTGACCCAACCTATATTGTATAGGAGCAGTGATTAGTAGTATTGAAAGATGGTGACAGATGTACTCTTAGAGCCCCCTGAGTTAAGGGATGGTCGTCCCATCTTCACTATAAATGGCACGTATTGCGATAAGATGAATGATGAAATATTTATTTCAATAAACATGACCAGATGAATCAAAATGTCTTGATGTATGCTCAATAATCCAGGGTAAGGGAATCAAAAAAGGTCGAATTGTTTCAACTAGATAAGAAGTTTACTCAGAAATATTTTGTCACTTGAACAGGTGATATCTGATATATGATTTGAACCGACTGCTGACTTAGGGTGCGGATGCTGCAGTCAGCTTAGACTGAAGATGTTACCCGTAGGAGGGATGAAACATTTCTGAATAAACTTCTCATCCAGTTGAACAAATTCACCTTTTTGAGTCTAGATTCAACTGATTCAATTCTTGTGACATAGCTAGTTTACCGTTTAGAAACAAGTATTATTTCATGTTTACTTTCCCAACTGCGAGGAGGTGCTGGCAGTTGGCTGAGGGTTTAGTAAGGAGATGACGCATGTGGATGGGGAGACTAGCACATCAACGGTATACTCATTGATTTCTTTACCATGTTGGCATGTGGTCATGTTAACAGTGCAATCTTTTGCAAGCATAAAAGCTCAGCACAGGTGTTGCACCAAGCTGAGCTGTTGTTGTTTTTTTCAAACAAAATGAAGCCACCCTTTTGAGCACTTGCAGCAGTCCATGGTCGCATACAGTTCTACCGAAATTCGTATGCTCACTACTCTGACTGGTCTTTCCACAAAACAAAATGCATCATTTTGCACAATGTCATCCAGTCCAGAAAGAGCACCAGTGTGTAGCTCAGGAGATGGGAAGACATGCACGAGTTCCAACTCCTGTGACTATAGGCAGATAGCTAGGTCTTGGTGCCGAAACTGAAACTAGCAAGGGTGAAATTTGTTTAGGAACCAATGAAGCAAATTTCATTTAAAATGTGTTAATAACTCCACTGGAATATTTTTTAACCCATTCAAGCTTGGAACGGGTTCTTGATGCCCAACCCTAATGAGACATAACACTATTATGCCAGATTATATCAAATCTTTCATTGCCTTCTTTTAATCTCCTTGACCGTCTTTCAACATTATAATCACTGTGCCGAGATGGGCATATCCCCCCAGGCACTGTGGCCATTACTCCCAGGTCATTGACCCAGATTCAAGACGCCAACCGGGTCATAGGAGTATTAAGCATAGAGTATTAAGACAGACACAGTCACAAATACCATCATGCTGGCTATGCAGTGCACAATAACAATGACAAAACATTCTCAAGTTGGCCAATTTTGTTTGGCTGGCTATGAAGTGGATGATCACAAGATGTCTCTGACTAAAAGGATGAGCACCAATACAGGATATCTAATAATAATAATGATAATAATAATAATGATTCCCTTATCAGTCCCGCAAGGGGAAATTTGGATTTCTCTGCATTTTTGACCCAACCTATTGTATAGGAGCAGTGAACTGCCAACATATGGCGCTCGGGGAGCAGTTAGGGGTTCAGTGTCTTGCTTAAGGACACCTCAACATGCTGTATGCAGGACCGGGGATCGATCCTGCAACCTTGCGATTGCCAGACGACCGCTCTACCCACTGAGCTATGTCGCCCCTCTTGAGCAGTTGTTATGAATAAGAGGCCCATTTTATGCATCATGATTAGTCCATATGTTGTGGGGTGGACATG
>OMLC01104453.1:0-21387 GCA_900302585.1 Regalecus glesne
TAATGCCCTGCGAGTACGAGAGGAAATCAAAAGGAACGGATGGGTGTCCTGAGGGGTGGGCCGGGTGAGGAGCATCCACGGCACGCTGGATCTGAGCACCGTGAAGTGCGTCTTGCTGCCCTCACTCTCCCCACCCTTTCTCCTGCATCCGGGTGGGGTTCCCGTTGAAGCGATTCCCTTTCCGTGCCGGTCGGCGTAACGGGAATGAGAGGGTCTCGGCGAGTTCAGAGGTCGTGGTCGTTTTGCGTTTGTGAGTGAGGGTAACAGCAGCCCGAGCCTGGCCTGGCCTGGCCTAGCCTAGCCTAGCCTAGCTGCAGGGGCTGAGGTGAGAGATCCAGACACACCCTAAATACCCCAACATCCTGACCCAGTAGGCCTGTCGGGGCTTGTTCGCAGTCCAGCTAAACAATCTGGTTTCTGGAATCATTCGGCCTACCCGCCCACTTCTGCAAAGGTCCGTTGTAACATGCCGTGATCAGTCCCCATGCTGTGGGGGTGGACATGGACCTAGATGGAGTGTGGGGGGATGAAGGCTGGATGCTCTTCCTGACCTCCTGCGGTGGGATCGAACCTGCGATGCCTGGCTCGTCACTTCCGACACCACCTCTCTGCTGGGCTTACTTCTTAGTGGGGTCACGGGTGGGCTCGGGGTTTGCAAAACCCTTTTGCCGGTGCCGTGTGGACTAACGCTGTGCCCTGAAACGCAGGAACAAAAGCAGTCAGTGCAAATCAAAGACCGATTATTTCTAAATGCGTGCCGAGGCAAGTCATTCTCCTTTTCCTCGCCCGTGAGACGTGAGACAGGACTGAGAGGTGTGGCTAGAGAAGGATGTGATTTGGTGCCGTGACATGATCCGTGTGATTATTTCGTTGAATATTAATCCCTTTACTAAACACATTCGATTAGATAGCAATTTGTGATCCGCTTTACGGCCTTTCTTCTCTTTATGGCTCGTACGTTAATTGATTGTGAGGCCAGCTCGTACAAATGTAAATACATATGTAGATAAGATAAGGAGGTTTTTTCCTTTGGTAGTCCTTTATTAGGATGTGCGTGAACATGCACGGGTGAATTCGCTTTAAAAAAAATTTCCCTTCTTTTTTGGCCTTGCCGTTGGATTATTAACGGCTGATTTCAGCACTTTATAAATCGACCTGATTTCCACAGGAACCATTTTATACGTGACTTCATAAACACTCTGTAAACCCCTGGGTCACGTGGAGGTTAAGTATTGGTCATAAATTCTACCTCTCTTCATCTGATACAGAGCTGGGACACTTTCAAAACACCAGCCGCCCTTCCGGCCATCAGTCCACCCCGTGGAGTAACATGAGCACCAGATATTGGCCGACCCATTCATTAATTCCCCATTAGTTTGCAGTTTTTGCTCCAGCTCTCGGGGGGGGGGCGACAGACTAACTCTGCCATTAGTTCCAACAGTCTAGAATGACCTGCATCCCACTTCAGCCTCCACCACCAGGCACACACACACACACACACACACACACACACACATACACACAACTACCCCCACTGGTCTGTTTCCCCGAGTGATGACCTCTTCACATACATAGCCTCTTTCATTCCGCTCTGAGGGCTGGTTTAAGCCCTGGCTATATGGCCCCTATTTTTTTCCCCCCTCTCTCTTTGGAGCCCTTCAAAGTGTTGAGCTCTATAGCCCACGGTCATCTCAGACTTTATAGACAAATCCATCCTCTCCGTCCGTCCTGTCATCACAAACGACGAGAAGCTAGGCAGACTCGAGGGTTGTGATGGTGCCTCTTGTAGATTTGGGATTGTGTGTGTGTGTAACATCTCAATGTGCATTGACTATCTCTCTGATTTTGGAAATCAAGAATTGATCAATTAGCTTTGTATTGACACCATAAAGGAGGACATCTCATGTTCTCATAGAAGGCCAGTGAAATAAAGGCTAGCCCTGTCGCGTTCTAAACATAGGAGAGCTGATTACATTACAGCGAAGGCTGTTTTGTCCTGTCGCTTTTATTTTGAGCCACAGTGTGTGTGTGGGGTGATATGCAGGCAGCAATTCTGTGGGGCACTTCGCTTGTTCCCCTTTGTATAAGCAAGGCAGAGTGAAACGGAGGCCGCCGAGAGATGACTAGATAATGGGGGTGAAGTGAGGGAAGCCTCCCCTGAGTCCGCCAATACAGGAAGTTCATGGCCAAGAGGTCACAGAGCAACACCATCTCTTGGGGATTTACAATACCCTGCACACAACTGGACCTAACTAGTGTTCTCCCTTATTTCTCACCTCTCTGTGTGTGTTTCTCTGCCATCCGTGATCCATCTGAAAGCTCGGCCGGGATAAATGATGATAGATTTGACAGTGTTTGGATGTCTCTATCTTACTTCGCAGTGGAGAAAATGTTCACTGTGGTTAGATGATAACAATCCCCTGGTGCTGTTGAGAACTTTGGTAGAATCCAAACAGGCCTTTCTTTGTATTGCCACCGCACGCTATGCATCATGGGTAGATATTTATCGAAATGTGCCTTTGACACGGCGTCAGATTGTTACTGCACATGGCCACTTTCACTGCCGTGGAAATCAACTCGAAGATCAAGATTAAAACAGTCCAAATCGACACGTTAAACAGCCCAAACATGTGTTTAATTTCTTCAAGCTAATAGTAAGTAAAGATGCCGAGAACGATTCACGCCAAGACAATCAGGCGGCCGATGGGTCCAAATCCAACATGGAGGCAGGAAGGAAGCAGGGTTCCTCCAGCGATGGAACGGGTCACAAAGGCTGGACAGTCTCTTGACTTAGCAGTTCTTCTCGGAGTGGTTATCGTTGGTCTTATTGTCTTTGGAACTATCATCGGAACGTTTTCAATGTAGGTCTACTCTCAGCCTTGGAAATGTGCCGAGCAAACTGATTCTCATCCGGGTCCCATGTCTTTGCGTCTGATCATATTTATCCACTTCTTCGTGAGTCGCTTCTTCTTTCTCATGGCTTCGGAGCATGGTGAATGTTCAAATGTTTTCCTTACTTGGAATTTGTATAGCAGAATGGGTCACAGCAAGAGTACCCACCTCTTGGTTTACAATCTGAAAGCCCTGCTCGACTTCTCGTTGGTGGCTGTGCCCATCGTTGACTTCTCTCCAATCCCTTGTCGTTCTTCCAAGCCCTCCATCGCCTCCTAGCCCCTGACAGAGTTTTGAAGAAAAGTGGGGAAAAGTTTTGATTGTTTACAGTGGTTCTCAATCCTGGTCCTCACGTACATGTTCGAAGCTCGCCAGTTGTGATTAGATGGCTGGGTGAATGTAGTTACCTAGCTACTGGAGCAGAGAACCCGTGGTACGTGAGGACCCGGGCTGAGAGTCACTTTAAATTTAGCAGATTGATTTTGACTGTTTTTTTTCATCGTGGTTTTCCATCACAGCTAAAGTGATCATAGGTAATCAAATTTAGACGCTAGGTCGAAAACATGCCTTGATAAGTCTGTAGCTAGAATGTATTGGGCGCGTCGTGTATGAGGGGAAAGGCGAACTCGTGTAATGTGTTCATTACGTCACTCGTTTCAGATGTCTACCAGGACAACAATGGTGGAGCCGAGGACCTTGACCATTAAATATTGACATTACTGGTCAGCTGTTTGTAGATGGTATTGAGTGAAGAAAGCTACGGAACTGATCTACCTCCATGAACCTAATGTGTTTTAGTGAGAAGACGCACTGTCAGGATGGAGGAGGGATATGAACTCGACCTCACATACATCACGGAGCGCATCATCGCCGTTTCCTTTCCTTGGTCGTGTTCGGAGGAGATCTACTTGCACAACCTGAAGGATGTCACACGAATGCTCAAATCAAAGCATGCAGACAATTACCTGGTCAGTCTCCTTTTATTGGTTTCTTTTATAGGATTGTACAGTTTTGAAATGTTTTGTGGCAGGTAGTAGTGGGTGTCACTCGGTGTGTAAATGTTTACCAAGTGGCTCATTCCCAAGTCTCCTTGCTAGCTGTGCACAAGCTATTGTTGGTCAGAAATATATAGATGTGTAATTAATTTATTCAAGGAAGGCACTAATGGAGGAGAGATTGCTCAACAAATAAGGAGTGAAATATTCCAGTTATTGAAGTGAATTGTTTGAGTCTTGATCAATACAAGCCTGATTCATGCTTCACTATTATCAGCAGCCAATTTATAGTTTGTGCTGACCAAGCCTGAAAGAAACCACTTGAGCCACTAGATTATTTTAACACACTCACACACATTTATATGTGTGTATATATGTATATATATATACACACACATACACATACACATACACACACACACACACACACACACATATATGTATATGTGTGTGTGTGTGTGTGCGCGTGTGTGTGTGTGTGTGAAAAAGTTATCTTGTTATTGATACTGTTCTTTTTCAAAGTTTTGTAATATGTTGTTTTTAGATTATCAACCTGTCTGAGAAAAGAAACGATCTGTCCAGAATGAATCCCAAGGTGAGTTTATGTGAAGCTAATGTGCCATAAACCAGGCACAAGAAAATAAAAAGCTATCGTGATAGAATGTCGGTAACTTTTACATCAAACTGGAAAATGTTGGGGGGGGGGTTGTAAAAAATAAATCAGTGTCTACATTGGTGTATATTGTGGTAGTTTCTCATTGATCAGTCATGTCTAATCAATTGCATGGATATGGTGACTGGCCATGGACTGGCAGTGCAGACCAAGAGAAGAGAGGACAAGGCTCCCACATACAGAGAAACCCAACTGTTGTCTGTTGACGGTGTCTGAGAGTGTGTGATGTGTTTACAGACCCTCGATACAGGCTGGCCTGACCTACATGCCCCTCCTCTGGATAAGATCTGCACTATCTGCAAGGCAATGGAAAGCTGGCTTAACGCTGACCCCCTCCATGTGGTGGTCATACACTGCAGGGTGAGCATCAATAGACTTATTAGTTGTTCCATAGTTTAAACACTGTCTCTTGTACATCAAAGCTTTTATTAAGATGACATTGATGGTTCTGTATTATTAGAAAAACCAATGACAGTATTGTATGCTATATTTAAAAATAAAAGTAATGTCGTTATTCCATAGACAATCGAATGTCTATATATTGTTTATCATCTTCCATTGGTATTGTCTCGTGGTGAATCTTAGGTATTTTCACATCATGAGGCACAATTTCGGCATGTGAATTAATAACAAGAATCTAAAACCTCAAATTTCTCATAAAATGAGGTCTGAAATATTTGAAGGAGTACTCTTTGAAAACCAGTTGTAGTTTGATATATTCTTCATTGCTAAATAGTTCAATGTGATGGACCTCAGCTGCATCGTTTAATATGGTATTTCTTCAAATGTAGGCAGATATCATGATGCGTACTGATACTTTGTCAAATTTCACAAGATTTTTTTGACGAGAATATTTTCCATAGATTTCATTGTGTAAATTTGAACAAAGTTATGAATGATGAATCATTAACCCTCCTCTTCTTTTTATAGGGTGGCAAGGGTCGAATTGGTGTGATCATCTCCTCATTTGTGCATTTCACCGATATATCAGCTGGGTAATGGCAATTATATTTCATATCATGTGACAGTGTATGGAAAGGTTTCCCTGGTATTTAACACGGACTGATGGCAACATCAGCAGCGGCCCACCTACCTCTCATGATCTGTTCACTAATCGGCAATTAATGAACTGTGAACTGGCCAAGGCTAACTGTAGCATTTGATTCAGAATACCCAAGATAAGAGAAGATATTCCTTTACTAGTCCCACAGGAGGAAATTATGGAGATATTCCTAAATTAGCATATCTTCATCCCCGTGGTGTCAACTAAATTTGAGAGGTCCATTTTACTTCTCTTGATTACTCCCCATGTTGAGGGAACTTTGATGGAGGATTAAAGCCGGATGCCCTTCCTGATACCCTGAGGTGGTTTTGAACTCAACATCTGGCCCGTCTGTTCTCGAAGCTCGTGCTCCACCATTGAGCTCCTGCGGCCCCCAGTTATATCAACTAACTAAAAATAATAATAATAGATATCAGCAACATTTATTGCGAGCGGTTATTCCAAACGGGTAATTTTGACCTGAGCGGGCAAAACAAGTCAACATCAACAAGAATCCACTGCATTTTCTGAATATCAGTCATTCTGTAATGCTCTTGTTACTTAACCACTGCTAAAGTATTTGTCCCTTTTGATTCAGGCTGACAATGAGTCAGGACATGAGTCGAAGCAAAGCTATTACATGGAATTCAAAGAAAACCACACAATTCAAGTCTTGAATCAGCCTTACAGAATGACATGAATCAGCCCCGAAAAGTGTAGGCTACAGTAATCGCTTGTGGCTGCACTGTCACTTGAATTTACATCTATTCATGAGATTTCCCTCAATCTGAATGAAGTAACTTTGAAACAAAAAAATAAAAAGATGAACGTTGACACTGACATGGAGTCATTTTCAACCACATGAATCCAGAGTTAGTCACAGGATTCTTAATCTGCAGCGTCAACAATGCCGGTAACATTTGGAGAGATGGTAGTTTATGGGTATGCAAAAGTGTCCTGTGTGTCTTATTGGGCTGTTTTGGATTGGTTCTGTGTTCTGGTCCAATGTAGATCCTTTCGGCAAATGGCCAAAAGCCTTTGTGATCCAAATGTTATCCGGCTAACGTTGGCTGATCTCAGTTTTCTCTCTGGTTCGTGTCCCAGTAGAATATGCAAAAGTAAACACCGGGGTCACAAGGTCAGGGCAGGTAAGGCGACTGTGGAAGACAGGATGCATGAGGTACAGGAAGAGAGAGAGAGAGAGAGAGAGACAAAGAGGATAGATTTACACTGTAATAGATGGGGGAGCCAAAGAGAGAGACCTCTGGTGAAAAGGCTCCGGTGGCTGTTGATTTTAGTGCTGTCTGAATAGCAATACTGTGTACACACCGCGGCCTCTCTGTGTCCTCCTCTCCCCCTCTGTGTTTGCTTACGGTTGGCATTGTCTTCCTCTCTGCTGGAATCCCTTGTCTCTTGTGTTGTGTGTGTGTGTGTGTGTGTGTGTGTGTGTGTGTTTCACGTCAATGTGTATCTGTTTTAGTCCTAATGCTATATGTTGGGGGGTAATTTCATTCAATTATAGAGGAAGAGGGTGCCTCGTAATCTTTTGATGAGTTGAGTCATGACTGAAGAAAGCGTAATGTGTTTCTGTGCCTCTTTTCAAAGTGCTGATCAGGCATTGGACCGCTTTGCAATGAGGAAATTCTACGATGACAAAGTCTCGGCTCTGATGACGCCGTCTCAGAAGAGGTAAGACGCTAAACATCACCCCACCTTTCTTCTGCACAGCTTCAGAATGTATGTATGAAAAAATGTATGTGCATATTGACGGGCGCTTTGTTGTCTTTACTCAACCTCTGTGTCACGCCCCCTTGCCACAGCAGCTTCCCTTACCTGCCTCAACCAAAACATAAAACCGAGTCTGCATGTGTTGGTGCTTTTTATTTGACTCTTAAAAGAGAACACCAGCTCATAGATCAGCAGTATTTGAGAAACGGAATGGGAGTGGGATCCCTTGGTGACCTACCTGTGTTCCTACCCTTACCCATCACAGTGAGTCAGCCTTTACTCAGTCTGAGGGCTTCTCGTGCACACCCCCTGTGGCCACGGATGCACAGTGAGATGGGTTTGTCCAACCTAGTTTCTTCAAGTCGAATCAAGATGCCTTATCCCCATGAGTGTCAGATGTATTGCTTTCAAATCTCGTGCCTTAAAGGGTTTTACAGCATGTACACATACAACGAGAGGTCGGTTTTTAAATGTCCCAGCTAGTCCTCACCTTGTGGGGGGAGGACACAGAGTTTGGTGGAGCTTGAGGGATTAAGGCCGGATGCCCTTTCTGACACCACATGGTCGGTTCAAACCTGCAACATCTGGCTCATCAGTTCCCAGAGCGCACGCTCTACCGCTGAGTTACCGTGGCCCCCAGCATGTGCATATACAATACGGCGCTATGTCCCTGTATAGGATATATACTGGCCTTTTATACAGGAGGGATTTCCCTGTTGTCCAGGGTTGTCCTCCAATGACACACTAGACAGCTGCATACAAAGGAGATGGGTGATAATAGTAGCTATTACCCTGTATGTTAAAGAGGGCCTACATCATCCTGTTCAGCTCTTCTCTTCTGAAAAAGACTCGAGGAGACGCGTTCTTGCTTACTGCTAATCCCCCTCTCTGCCTTTCATGTCAGGTACGTTTGGATCCTCAACCGTCTTTTGAGTGGATCGATGAAGATCAACGCCTCCCCCTTGTTCCTGCATTGTGTCATCCTGCACGGGATGCCAAACTTTGACGCTACTGGAGGTGGTTAAACTCCCATTGCTCACCCATTACAAAGGACATATTCTAGCCCGATGAAAAAAGACAAATAGGCGCCAGTGCCATTCGATTGTAAAATGAAGCTAGCTTAAACTATTAAGAAAGCATTGCCTTATTCGTTTTGATTGTATGCTCGACTAGTGGTGTACGTCTTTCTCTCTGTCTGTCTCTTGAATGCACACATACCCACAGAGAATGAAACGCACACCACACACACACACACACATCCATAAACAGAACTGCAGAGAAGAACTACTTTATGAGCTCCTAGTAAACCCATGGGAATCCACACCCATGTTTCCATATAAATGACTGTTTGCACTCTTCACTGAAACAACAAAACAATGAAAAGCCCTTTTTTTTCCACAACAGAAGGTTATAACCAGTTAGCCGTGCACGGTAGTCTGAAAAGTGACGCTATAAAAGTTGAGTCACCGACGATATGTTGAACATGAGAATGGGGCTTGTGGGGGCCACTGCCAGTAAAGTGCTGTGAAGTCACATAGGCTCATATTTCACTTTATTCACGTGACATTGTCTCCTTCCACAAAAGGCAAAGATGACAGATTTACACATCTTTACAGGAGTTGAACTTGAGATCGCACCTCCGTGATGTAACCAACTCATTCTGAGCATCTGTTCCTTTCTTTCAGTGTGTCATCCCTATCTCAAGGTCTACCAGGGAATGCAAGCTGTGTATTCTTCAGGCATCTAGTAAGTCGTTTGCCCACGGGGCAAACAAACAATAGTTCACACCAAACCATTTTGGATAAGAGCGTAGAAGCCGTTTTCCACTTGTCCGAGTTTGATTTAAACTTAAAGTGATCACACTCTGGAAGCTTCTGAATGGGCTTAGCAAAGCACAGTCACCACTACCTTATTCCAACCGTCTGCTATAACTCTGACGTACGCTGATGGACTGTGAACAAATGACCTTTTACTTTATTCTCTCAGTCACATTGGTCCTGGCCACAGAGACAGAATATGTATCACCCTGGAACCGGCCCAGCTGCTAAAAGGAGATATCATGGTAGGAATGTAGTCATCACAACTTGATTCAAACTTTCTGATGCAAGCACTCATTGAAATAACCAACCTAGTTCCTATGGTCGCGCAGGTGAAATGCTACCACAAGAGTGAAATGACCTCAGAACGTGAAGTGATTTTCCGGCTCCAATTCCACACGGGAGCAGTGCAGGGCTACAACCTGATGTTTGAAAAAGAGGACATGGAGACCGCCAACAAAGGTAGGACCTGGAAAAACCCTGAGAGCAGGTCTCAACATGCCAACAGTTTACAGCCGCCACACCACTTTGCTCTCGACACTCCATCAGGGGGCTCAGCCTGACTTAGCGTAGACTTGGCAGTTTGAGACCAACAATCTTCTTGATATTTTCTTCTTTAACGTGTTATGTGTCATGGTTTACGGGGAGAATCCCAGTCACAGACGGCACCATTCATCTTTTTTGCTGCTGAGTGGCCACACTCATGGCATTCCTGTGTGTTGACATTCCAGATCCCAGATTTCCGGATTATGGGAAAGTGGAGTTGGCGTTCTCAAAGGGCCCCGAGAAGATCCCAGGTATTTTCCTAACTACTTGCAACCTTGAAAAGTCGCTTTTCCAAGTGTGGGAGAAGGGAAGGGGGGTGCGAAGGCAGAGAGTACTTTCATTATCTGGTCTTCCTTCATGCCGTCCTCTGCTCCATTCCTTTCTCTCCCTCTGCCCTCCCGCTGAGAGGAGGATGTGGAATGCTGCAGAGGGGAAATGTACTGTGAAGTGTGTGCTGACAGAGAGGTAAAGAAGCACAGCATGTGCTGCCCCAGTGCAATGCCCCATAGAGGGAGAGCTAGCATGTCTGTTTACGTGTGTGTGTGTGTGTGTGTGCAGGTGTTGGGGAATGGATGTGTGTACAAATGTCCATGTGTCTGTGGCTGACTGCTTGATGAAAGTATTTCTGCTTGTTCCAGGTGTCAAAATAGTATTGAATCACCAGTGTTTTGTCCTATTTCCTGCATCAGACAAATGAGGTTTCTAAAGATGTTGTTTTTGGGTGCAGGCACAGACAGGTGGCAGAATGGCACAGATGTGATTGTGGACTACAACACAGCCGATCCTTTAACCCGATGGGACTCTTATCACAATGTTTTTGACGGGGAAGGTACTGCCTTATTCTCCATTACTTCACTCTCCAAAAGTATGCCTCATGACACAAACCCTGTTTGTCGCCAGTATTATGAGTTATCCGTGAGTGAAGAGCCTCAGGGTTTCGGCCGGGTGTTAATTGTTGCTTCTCATACTCTGTCCGTCTATCTGTCTCTCTCTCTCTCTCGCTCTCTCACACACACACACGCACACACACACACACACACGTCATATCTTTCCCCTTCTCATCGCCTTTTGGGGCACTAACAGTTTAACATTTTCTTTCCAATGGTTCATTTGACTTGAGGGTCTGCACCTTGGCCTCATCAGCATGCACACACAGTTGTCACCTGCCTAGTTTTTGGGGGAATGTGAGCTGAAAGGAGTCATGGAGAATGAATGAAGAATTAGCAAGGCAACGTCTTTTCAAACAAGACCTTTGTTATGATGGGGAGTGGGGAGAATAGATTCATGTAACAACCAGAGACCAGATAACATTCACCCGAGTCGAAGAAGGCTTTAGAGAAAGATTTTGTTGCCATGTGATGGCTGAATATTGGATTTTCCTTTTTGTAAATGAGCGTTAAGGGAGAGAGCTATTGTGTATCTAAAGAATAACGGGGTCAGGGAGAGAGCACATAGCTCTCCAGAGTTCCGTTTAGTTGTTGCTTGTATTAAATGAATGGGGATGGTTTTACCAACACGTGCACACACACACACACACACACACACACACATAACATATACACATACACACGGTCCCATCCTAGCTGTGGTTACTGCTTTCCCAAATCTCCACTCAACCACGGAATTCACAACAACCTCCGAGAATAGAGCAATGTGGTGGTGGCATTAAAAACATAGATCCGCCCATTCCCAGTATTCACCGAGGGTTTTTTATAAACTTGCGTCAACTGACATATATAGTGAAAATGAGTTTGTTGTGATTTTTATTCTAAATGCCGGATTACCGAACAGTTTGAATCACGTCTTTGAGCTCTAGTAATAAAGAAAGGGCTGAGTCATGGAGGAGTCAAAACATCAGAGGAAGACGGAGATCCCCCCCCAAAAAAAGAAAGATTTATTTCTTTTCCCTTAGATGCGAGGCTTTCATGTGGGATATTTGCAGGCTTGTTTTCTCATGTAAACGCTAGATTTGAGAAGGAAGACTGGGAGCTCTGCAGGAATTCTGCATCTACTTACCAGTGTCCTTCTGAGGAGCTGTCCATCAGGGCTCAGTCAGGATGAGGGAACCTAAAAACAGCTTACCGCTTCTGTGCTATGGCTGGGAAAATAAAACCTCATTTACTTCAGTGGCTGCCCTGCAAAATCCCCGATCCAAACGTGTGTTTAGCCCCAAGTGTGAATTAAAGGTTGAATTTAGATTGGTTCTTGGGAAAAGGCTTGTTTTGTCCTTTTGTGCTGTTGAAACCAGTTCACTCCCCCGCTTGCGTTTTGATAAATGGCTCACTGCTTATTGATGATCCTTGATGTGAAAAACAGCCTTGCAATTGTCAAGGACTCACTGGTCATATATTGACTATTTACAGTTTATTTGGGAGATATTTGGGATCTTTTTCGAAGCATAACATGAATAACCGAAATCAACGAATGCTAGGGATTAAAATGAAATAGACAACTTGTTTTGTATTTCCTCGTTCACTATTGTCCAACCTGAACATGTAAAAGTGTTTTTGGGTCGGGGGTTAGGCAACACATAGTTCATAAGGATGACGCTAATAGTGATGATAATAATAATGATAAATAACAGATTAATGTGCAATTTATATGCTTCCGTTCTATTTGAGTTGTTTTGGTCTGGTAGTTTGATTTGATTTGTTGCTGACATTGCTGAGCAGAGACCAGGTTTCAAGTCGAATTACACGTTTGGGTATTTTCATTCATGTTTATTCGCGGTTCATTCATAAACACGCCGTGGATAGTGAGCCTCGCTGGGCCTCCAGTGAGTCACAGCATAGCCACGTAAAACATGCCCAGCGGATTGCAGAGGAATGCTTCACAGAGGGCCATCTGCTGCATGACAAAGTAGCACGTAAAAGTCAAGGCAGAGGAGTGGGAAGGTGGTGATCACCACTGAGCTTGTGATTCACACGTCTGTCTTATAAGAGGTGCTCGGATTCGAGATAGGAATGATAGAACGGGACATGACAGGCAGGGTAACTGCACGGTCGGGTATAACCAAACCCTCGGCTTTGACAAGAGAGCTTTGCACCGACGGTTTGCATCGCTTCTCTCCTACTGACGAAAGACCACAGACGCTGGCTGTTTGGCAAATTGTAGGTTATAAATGTGAGTTTTTCATATGAAAGAAGTGATTTGAGTTCACAGGGAAGTCAGAGAGCCATGTTGTCTTTCTTGGGTTTTACTGAAGCAAGTTCAAGGTAAGGTTCACAGAACCAAATTGTGTTACTCAGCGGTGGAAGGTTTACCTGCCCATTGGCCGGTGACAAGTATTTCCAGACAAATGGAATTTTAAGTCCATGTGCCCTGATCGTGAGTGAGATTTCAACAAATGTCACATTTTCTTTGTGTAGCACTTTTAATAGATATTGCAAAGCCTTCATTTGAGTTGTGTACCGGGCTGCTCTGAGTTGTGACAGTCGGAGTGGGTGTTTAAGCAGATCAGCAGGTCTTGCTTCAGACTTTTGGGATGTTTTCTTGCTCCACAGTCTCATTGTGAATACATAAAATGTGTCCCTGTGTTCGCTTTTTCAGAAGCATTTTATTGTTTCCAATTCACATGTGCAAGACTGATGAAGCAGAATAACTGTGGATGAGCCCAGGAATAGTGATGCTACAAACAATGTGAACATCGGCCTCTGCATGCTGGTTTTCTTTGGCTGTTTTTTGGACTGATATGTCCAGCATAGCATTAGCAAAGAGGTCACCAGTCCTCATTTTACTGCTTAATATGGTGGAGTTGACATTATGGCTGTGAGAGACACGGACCATTGCATTGTGCAACTGCAGACGCCGACTCCCAGAGCTGTACTAGACAAAAAGTTGTAGCTGGGCCTTGAAGCAACCCAGATATTGTGGCCCAGTCATTAAAATCCCTGTCTTTTGATGCTCAAATTTCACAAACTTACTTTGCCTTTCATTGTGTTACATCCTCTGCTTTTGCATAGATTGGAACATTGGTTTAGCTGCTAAACCAAATGTAACACCAGCGGTCCCAGCAAGGTAGCTTATGTAGTATTCTCACTCACACACTCATGCTACACTCCCTCAGAATTGCCAGACAGTCCCTTGAGTCTAAACCTCAGTCCTGCTCTTGCCGGGACAGTGTCTGGTCATGTTGAACGATCTCTGAGTGTGTACTTGTGTCATACGGACATGCTGTTTTTCTGATTGGTTGATTGATTCACATGTAAATACACTAATGTTGCTACCTGCACAGCAGATGATTAAGATCCTCAATTTTTGGCCACCAATGAAAAGCCAGTGGAAGAATCTCCATGGATCACATAGCATGTTTTGGCTCATTATGTTTGTCAGACTCATGTGAGCTCAACTGTAATGTATAAAGTGCTATATAAGAACGAGTCCATTTACAATCAATGGATGGATCTAAAGACTAAGACGTTTTCCAAGCCATACACGGGTCAGATCCCTTGATACTAAACAGGTCATTTTTACATGTCACAATTAGTCCCCGCATTGTGGGGATGGACATGGACCTAGACAGAGATTTGGGGATTAAGGCTGGATACCCTTCCTGATGCCCCACAGTTGGATCGGACCCGTGACATGTTCTACCATGAGCTACCGCAGGCCCCTATTTTAGATTCTTTGATAATGTTATATATTTCCAGTCATTTTTTAATCTTCAGTGCAGTCCTCAAGCAGATGGTCATAGAAGACATTTCAACATTTCAGTCGCAGTAGACTTTTTATTTGTCACAGTTACCCATGACCGCCTCTGAGTAAATATATTTGGCATAAGAAAAACAATCTTTTCTTGAGCTGAGACGCGTATGCAATCTGCCCTGGTAACATTTTTTCAGGGCTTGTGAATTGTCAGGCCACAGTCCCAGACCAACAAGTGTACAAGTGAATACTTCAGTTCCACCCTTATCGGTTAACCATGCATTGGCTTTGGGTCATGCCAGCATATTCCTGACGGACAAAAGCAGTCGAAACAATTGTTGAACCCCATGATTGAGGGTAGGGCACATCTGTTTCATGCTGGTGTACATTAGGACTACAGGCATGTAATTTCTTCATGGACAAGAGTGAGGGAGAAGAAAAAAAAAAGCAGCTCGGCCACCACGTCTCATATAAATGGTCCCAGAGCACCAACTAGAGGGAAAGCTTGCTCTAATTAAAAAGTGTCTCTTAACAGTGTGAAAGAAGTCTGGAGTTTAAGGAATGTTGTTTTCTTCCTCCTGTTCCTCTGATCCACACCCCATCATCCCTCTTTCTTTCTCTCCTTTTCACCCTCCCTGGTGGGGTTGTCCCCTGAGGTCAGATTACATTTTACTCCAGAGCCTGCCTTCGGATTTTAAGCCCCGCCCCTCTTGTTTACATTCTTATGCCTATATTTGGAAAACTCAAGCCCCCCCAAAAAACACACACACAAAAACACACACTCTCTCACACACACACACACACACGCATACACACACTTGTGTGAAATCCAAACAGTCTCACCTCTGTGTTGGGAGAGAATGGAACCGGGGCCCAACTCATTTTGAACCCTTGTATTCATCTGACCCTGACTCGCTTGGCTCGCTTGGCTCTGTGCTTACATGTCCCTCCTCCTCCGTCTCCTCCTCCTCCACAAGATTCACTTTGCTGGAGACTGTGGTGGTCTTTGTGCACTTACCTGACAGTGAAGGCAGAGGTAAGAAGCTCTGGCTGCTGGGTTGTTGTTTTCTTTGGTCTTCAATGAGACAGGCAGAGGTGCTCTGAAGGGGAATAAGAATGATTGTGGGGGAGGAGAGAGAGAAAGGAGAAAAGCGGGAGGATGACATAACATGAGCACGTGAGAGAGAATGGGAAAGAGAGGGACATGGAAGGCGAAGAGACATCTATCTTGAGAAGTGTTAGGACCTTGTTGGTAGTAATATGAAAGGGATTTATTGGACTTCTCCCAGGCGATTTGACCTATGAGGGGGGGGGCATGCTCTTGAGGCCTCGGCTGGATCTGGATGTGAGTTCCATCACCAGTCAGCTGCACGTTGTTATTCAAAGAGGGGAGAGGGGCTTCTGTCATGCGTGTCTGGTATTCAGATCCTCCGGTCATGGTTTGCCTGAAAGGCATGTACTTATAACCTGCCAAGACTGAGGGAGAAACGTCGGTAGGAGTCATTTTCCTGTTCTCTTCGGTGGAGGTATGCGGCGAGTGACACTGAAAACAGCAGCACTTCTTCAATCCGGAGCAATTCCTGACACGCACTTGGAGTCCGTTGTTAGAGTCCTCTCACCTGACGTAAGCCAAGTAAACCAGAACACGGTTTTCTCTCTCGAGAGTCTTTTTTATATATTTGGAGGCAGTGATGGATTATTCCGTGCCTTGTAAATGACTGACCTTTGCATCTTTTATTTGCCTGCAGAGGATTAAGGCGTTCATTTGGACGTGTACTGGGCATTCGTAATGTTCGGGGAGGGTCTGAAAGAGTAGAAAGGCTTAAATCACAGCAGGTCGAGGAATGCGGAGGGTTTGATTCTGTAACTTCAAAGGCCACCGACTCTGAGAGCAGCTTAAGTTTGGCTCCCGGCACCACTTCTATAACCTGAACACGAGCAACACCTTTGTCTCCTGCATAGGTTTTATATACGACCCCTGTGCCAGGACACTCGGAGGCCATTCTAACGGGAGTGTTTCTAATGGAAAAACGCTCTGAGTTGGAACACTGATTGGAATGTCGGACATGTTAAGTTTTGTTTTTTTCTTACACTTGACATGTATATACATAGCACGGTGTTAACACGGCCCACTGAGGCAAAGTTTGAATGGTCTACGCAAATGAAATGGACTTGACTTAGAGAATGAACGAACGAACAAATAGCAGGAGACAAATGGTGGCTAAAAGACAGGGGGACACCGTTCTATGTGAATAAGAAAGGTGGATGCGAGAGCAGCAACGAGTCCCTCGCCTCGCCGCGGAAAGGAGAGAAAGATCCTACTTGGCTGTCTCTGTGTCTGCTCCCTAACTCTTCCGTCTCCCGTCTCACATCACTTTTAATCTGAAAGGCATGTGGCTCATTTGCCGGGTGAAGTGTGAGTCTGCGTCGATTATGTTTTTCGAGCGATTGGTCCATATCTGAGTCTGTGATGCAATCGTGTGATGTGTAGGCTAACATACTTTGTAGACGTGTGTGGATATAGGCTTTTGTTGTCTGTTTCCCCACGATTTGTCCGTGTATTAACTGCGTGCGTATGTGGTATTTGTGTATGTGTCCCCCATACCAGCTGACTGTATGAAGCGCTACGTTTGCTCTCATTGCAGTGCCACGTTCTCAGGGCCTAACCCAGGACAAAGGCGTCGCAGCCAACAAGAGAAGCCCCAGCGGAGGAACGACCACACTGGGCCGAGAGGCCCACGCAACCTCCACCACCTCCAGCCCCGACCACAGTGACCACGCCCTCTCCGCTAGCAGCGACAGCGGCCTCTCGAGCACTTCTCTGTGGGCAGATAAACCCACTCCTATCACTACCACCGCTAGGCTGAACCAGGGACCCAGCCGGCAGGAAAAGGCCGACCTAAAGCGCCTCCTCAGTGGCTTTGGTCTCGAGGACTCCTCGCTGGAGGAGATGGGCGAGCAAGGTCTCAGGGTGAGCGTCCAGCAGCTGTCGCCTGCCCGGGCACATCTGAATGGAGACCCCCGTCCTAGGGAAAGAGAAACGGACATCCTGGATGATGAAGTTATGACGGGTCATGACCTGCACAGTGTGGACAGCCTGGGGACCTTGTCATCCTCCTGCCATAAGAGCAGCCAGAATTCCCTGTTGTCAGATGGTTTTGGCAGTCCCGGGGGAGAGGAGCAGCAGCAGCAACCCCAAAGCCAGCATCACCTGCACCATCCTGCACCCCCCGCTATTGAGGAGTATGAGAGAGCCTATAATGAGGCTAGGAGGGGCTGTCTCGGACCCCGAAGCAACTCTGTGGCCACCTGCACCCCAAGCAGTTCTTCCATAGCTAAACAACAGGTATACAGACAGGGAAGCTATTCCACACACTCCTGGGTTCGGCAACAGCAGATGGTGGCTGCCCAGCACTTTTCCTACATGCCAGAGGACACCAGTGACATGGAGAGGTACCCGGGGAACAAGCAAGGGAGTAGCCCACCCAAAGCAGGCCTCCCCAATGAACTGCAGGGTCCGACAACTCGGGACAAGACTGAACCGGCGAGCGGAGCGGTGGCTCACAGCGAGCAGACAACGGCGAACAAAAGCAACAGTGTCAAGACGGACGAGGAGTTCAAATCTCTGACAGTGGACATAGACAACTCCATTGACCAGCTCAACCAGCTGATCATGGACCTGGATCCCACATTTATGCCGGTTTCAAAGCGCTCTGGGTCTTTAAAAAGGACCAGTGGGACAGTTGTGAATGGATCAGCCACCAAATGCTCCAATGGCCTAAATCACAGACTCGACGAAAACAATGTTGCTTCCCTGCAGCAGACAGGTAAGATCGACAGTTACGTCTGGCGGTGGCGGGTATAATGGTGGTGGTGGTGGTGGTGGTGGTGTGATTTGGAGGTGCAGCCTTTGTGTAATGCAGTAACCTTTCCCTGTGGTGACGAGAAGGCTGCTGATATAGGACAAACATTTACAGTAATGACATTAAGATCAGATTGGTGGAATTTTAATTGATTTTTACATTTTTTACATTTTTTTTTTTTGCCTGATCAATATGAATGGTGCCAGATGAACTTCAGTCTGGGTTCACTCCCCTATGTAGCCATACTCTGCCTGCTGAATGATCCTCATGCTTGAGACGTTAGGCAAAGTAAGACAATTTCAACCACAGGGGAATCAGCAGGTTAGGAAATGTATCAAAAAGTATTTTCCAAAGCCGAGTATTACTTTTCTGTTTTTCAACTCGTCTAGTTTCTGCCCGAGTGAATTTCGCAAAGTGTTAACTTCACAAAGCAACACACGAGCTCCTTCTCCCACCCAGCAAGTGTTGGTGGGGTTGAGAAAGCGGCACAATTGGCAAGTTTTAAAATCTTTGCCGTGTGTACCCGGAGTAAAAGAGTGCCGTCGAGACTTGTCTGTATACAGCTATCTGACTAGGGGATCAGTGCAGAACATGAAGAGGCCAGAGCGGCTGTCATCGACCCCTCTGAACATTACAGTCTGCACGGATAGAGCACTGAGGAACACAGATGTACGGCTAGCATGCCAGATGTCTTCACAGTCCTCTCCTATTTCCCTGTGACTTATTCATAATTTAATGTCAAGCGATCTCCTTTTCGCTCATCTTTCTCCAGTGATTTGATTGATATTAATCCTTATTTAGTCGTCTGTAACATTTGCCTGTATGTTTGCTGAAGCTACATACTGTAGTTTGATTTTATTTCTTTTTTTTTTTTTTGAGTTGCCTCAAACGTCTTTATGCACGCTCAATAATCCAGGTTAAGGAAGTCACAAAAAAGGTGAACCAGTTCATTTGGACATGCACCAAGAGAAATGTTTCATCACTCATGCAGGTGAGATCTGCAGCCCAAGCTGACTGCAGGCATCCCACCCTTCATAATGACCAAAGCCAAGGATTGTTTTATTGGCAAGTTGGCCATTGACCAGATTTTCTGTGGTAATGAGTACAGAAGATGGGGGAATAGTTGCAATCACAGCATTGTAAGATGCCCCCCCCCGTTTATGGATGTTTTTTTTTACCTCTTTACATAGATGGCCTGTTTGACCCCCCCCATTCAAACCAGTGTATTTTCCTATCAATGCTCTAATTTCATTTAGCAGATGCTTTTATCCAAAGCGACGCATATATACATCTGAGAGTTAGTAAGCAAGGATCTAGTCAGGAGGGAACCTTGTATTGCAAGTACCTCAAAGTTAAGCCCGAGTCTGGCGGGGTGTAAGTTTCATCAGCCAGTGCCCAAAAGTAACGCATATAGTGACTAAAAGCAGAACACCCCCCTTTTCTCCGTAATTAAGGTCATCAAGTCAAGCTCAAGTGCTGAAGTGCTCATGGAGGAACTGGGTGGCTTTGAGGCTTTTCTTTAAGATTGAGAGCGACTCTGTGGATTGAATGGAGTTTGCTTGCTTGTTCTACCACCACCAGGGAACTACAGAAGGTTGAGGATCAGTGGTCACTGGCCTCGGTGAATAGTACTCATTACCATTGCAACTCCAATCAATGGCTAACCAAACCATCGTCGGTTCCAGTCGTTATGCATCTGTGTTGTTTATAAGGGCGGGAATGCTGCAGTCAGCTCAGACTAGATGTCTCCTGTATGAGCGATGAGACGTTTCTCTCAATCAACACTGTCCAGATCAACCGATTCCCCTTTTCTGGGAATTGTCTAAGATCTTCTCTCAGATTTGCATTTTTTTGATTTTTGGACAACAATTTTACTGATGAACAAAGTGTGCTGATTTTGAGGCACCTTATTATATCTTTGACCTCCGTTCTAAAAGTATTTTGGTGCTGCGATTGGGTCTAATCGGATTTAGATTGTTCTCTCTCCACGTTCATGTTGGTTTTTTTTTATTCATCATGCTGATGAAGCAGACAATCAGGACTTTTCATCTATGGACATCCACCAAAAGTTATATCCACTCTGACCACATTCAAACTGAACACAACACCATGATTTTTGAAACACTAATGCACAAGAATTTGAAGAATGCTCACTGCCTCTCAGTAACTCTATTTGTTTTTTTGCAACCGTCCATAAGCCTCCACAGAAGTTGCTCTTAGTAAGGATTAGGAAATTCCACTTTCTGGTGCAGTGTGTTGCCTCTACAAGCCATTTTGGCTTTAAGATAGCCAAGCCTGTGGTTTGATCGTTTGTTATACCTGATGGCTATCCATTTTTCCTCATGCCACGGATGTGAGTTATTGCTTTATTTAGACAGACTTGGCAAATGTGACACATTTTTAGGTTGGGTAACATTGACTCCGTGGTCGTCCCTTGATGGTTGCAGAGATGTCTCACTCACGTCCTCCATTTTGTTTTGAACTGGAACCTGGTAAGACAGAGAAGAGGGAGAGACGGCATCGTCTGACTGTCAGTAGTAGTGAATCACACTTGGATGTGTACCTGGGCTTGCCAAAGGGCATGAGATGAGGAGGGGTGAGGAATTTCCAAGAGAGGAACAAGCAGGCCCTGGAGGCAGTGTTTTCCATCCGATTCCAAAGGCGTGCCTGTCAGTGCATATCAACCACACACAAGAGCCATCCCACAGAGAAAAAAGAGCACTGGATGTGATAACTAATGCTAACGCTGGTTTGGTTTGCTTCCCCCCAAAAGATGTTATAAGTTGGTGAAACGTGTCATGTCTCCGATTCCTCTCGGGAACTCCGTTAAGGAGGAAGCCATTGATTTATTTACATTGGCTTAGAGTCTAATGTAAATAAGTCGATCGCGATCTACCGCGATCTACCAGTCGATCGCAAAGGTAGTGTGGGTAGATCGCATGGATAACTATTTTTTAGACGGCCAATAGATCGCCATGAGATCTACCCACATCACTTTGCGTTCGACTGGTAGATCGCGATCGACCTATTGAGCACCCGTAGATCATTTTATAAGTAGCTCGCATGCTTAGTAAGTGTGAGCATCCCTGCCCTAGACCAACACAGAGAGAAATAAAGAGGAAAGAAGGCCCGAACAACAAAGTCACGAGGTGCCGAGTTTGGTCAGCAGAAGCCTGAAAGTTAAAGA